>PVKM010007293.1:0-41565 GCA_004027735.1 Carollia perspicillata | reverse complement strand
ACTGTAATTCTGGTGGAAGGACTTTGGCATGAGTTAGAATTGATGGAGCATATTGGACATGAGTTAAAACTGGTAGCGGTTTTCTTGGGGCATGGCTGTTTTTGGAGTGACAAGGTGTTTTCTAAGTTTCATCAGCAAGAGAAAGAAAAACAACTACCCTTGACTTGTTTGAATTAGTGTTATCAGGAGTGAGAAGATGATGGGATTTCGTTGCTATGATGTTTGATTCATTTCTCCCTTCATCAATTTAACAAATATCTATTGAGCTATTCAGTTCCCATGTAGTAGAAATCAATTTTGTCTGCCTAGCACCTAGTCTGCCCCTTCCCCTTTCTTCTCATGAGAGAATGCCTACTTTCCTCAGTGACCCACCCCCCACGCCAGTCCTTTTGATTTGGTGGGACTGTTTCCACTCCTGACTCCAGAGGCAAACATGTGATGCAGGTCAGGGCAGAGATCACACCCTGCTGACGGTAGTGAGTGCATCAGGACCGGGCTGTGACGCAGTCAGAGTCCACATCGCCAAATTCCTTACCTTCTCTGAAAAGACTGCAGAAAGAGCCCTTTCTTGTGCCAAAATTGATATTGAAGCTGTAAGCCTGGAGATACTGGGAGTCATCTTAACACCACAAAGGAAGACTCGAGAGTCAAGAAAGGTGGACAGCCAGATAGAGTGCCCAAAAGATGTTTGAACCCCTCAATTCACCATTGCCAGAGTATCTCCTGAACTTTTTAGTTGCATGAACTTGTTTTGGTCAAGTCAGTTTGGGTCACATTTTGTCACTTGCAGTTGAGTGAATCCTAATCGAAGCATATTGGTCTGGTGCCATGGGGTAGAACTATGACTAGAGTCCGTAAGTGTATAACCTTTGCCTTGTCAAATAAGTAGGAATAAAAGCACGGCCAGCCCAGTCCCAAGCTCTGTTATGACATAATAATTAATTGGGTTTACTCAGGAAAAATAAGCCTCTTCCCTGTCGCATTTGACCTGAGTGCCTTGTGAGTTGTGGTTTTTTTTAAAACTATGAAGTCAGGAACCAAATGACCAATTTCAGACAGAAAAGCCATAGAGTGGCCATTGCATCGCATTGGGCACATTGTTGACTTTCTGACCCTCCTTAATAGTTTTTCTCTTTTGCCAAAGGTACAGAGTGTCTTGGGCAGAACCAACATTTATTTCCGTTTTCCCATTACGTACTTGTGTGCCTTTGGGTAAAATATTTCATCTCCATGTGCCTAAATGTTCTCATCTCTGAAATGAGACTGAGAGAAATAATATCGCTGTCTTACCATAAAGGATTCCTCTGAAGTGAAAATAACATATATCTATATATGCAAAAGTGACTTAAAATGTAGAAGTCAAATGAAAATTAAAAGGTAAAATGTATATTTAAATAGCCCAGGCAAACCTTAATTTATTTTGAATTGGTTCAATAGCCTTAAATAAAATGGTCCTTATCTTTAATAACAGTCCCCCCCGGGGGAAGAGAATTGCCCTGATTTGTAGCACTGACAGGTTTCCACAGTGTTAGTGTAGTGCAGTGGAACACAGTGTTCCACTACAGCCAATTTTAGGCTACCACTAGCTGGCAACATTCCTGAATATCCGCTCCCGTGGGGCTGTATGAACCTGCACTAGTACGACATTGCTCAGGTGTGTGGGTTTACCTTAACCTCAGTTTCTTCATTTATCAAAAGGCTTGTTTGGCTAACGGCTCACTCAGGTACATTGCATCCTCATGACTCCATAATATGATTACTTTATATTTATCAGTTAGATGAATCCTGCATAAATATGGTAATCATACAGCTGATGCTAAAAGGTGCATTTGCAGTGATCTATTGTTGTAGTGACACTTCTTGTTTTGACAAGCCGAAGAGGGCTCTTGGCATTGAAGGCTAATCAATCTTCATTTGCATGAGATTACTTTCTAGTTCTGTACTCTTTCTATCCCTCATGTGCAAGGAATTGTTCTGGTTGTGCTTTTAGGGAAACTATATTTATTACTATAATATATAAATATCGCTATTTTAGGGAGATGACCATGTCCTTGAGCTTGTATATGGAAGTCTCTCAGACTGATGTAGGTTGAAGTCAGTCCTTGGAACCATATTCAGTAGATCTCACTGTAGCTTCTTTACATCTCTCTGTGAATTACTTGAAAAATAAACAAATGCCCCTCATCAAGCAACTTATGAGGCATGTTTTCAAATAGCACAAGAAGCTGTCTATTACATCTTCTTCAACCACTCTGAAAGGTCAGTGATATAAACAAAAATGCAGGACAGGAATTCATCAACTTCCCTACTGAGCATGGGCAGAATTGTAAACTGACCACGACGAGACCATTAGATTTCTCACAAACACATGGGCTTTCCCTGGGCTCTCTTGCTCGTGATAAGTAATATCTGAGAGTCTTAAGCTTCCAACATCATTGGAGGGTTCACATGAGCACACTTGACCAAGGAGCAGAGTGGAAGTGGCCGAAGTGAATAATGATGACGTCCGGTGATAAGTTCTGCCTAGAAGGGGTACTCTTCAACCAGGGCAGCTTGTGGTGACCTTCTCCTGTTCCTTATTTCCTGCGACTTAGTTATCTTGGTTGTTTCATAATAAAGAAATAATCAGCTGATACTTGTGATATCACGTACATGGTTATTCATTGCAGAATTGTTTTCAATTGTAAAAGGTTGGCAGTCACATCAACGTCCATCAATAGAGGACTGGTGAACTAAACTATGGCATGTTCATACATGCCATACGTGTGGAAAACTGCATGGCCAGCTGGACAAAGAGTGCAGGAACTGTTTGTATTCTGATATGGAGAGGTCTCCTCATAAGTGCACGACATGGATGTTAGGATGCTACTCTGTGTGTAAACCATAGGAAGAAGGAATGAGGTAACAGAAGTAACTGGTAATATAGGTTACCTCTGGGGGGGAAACTGAGAGCTTGAGGAGAGGAATGGAAAGGAAGCTTTTCACCGTATGCCTTTCACGTTGTTTGTATTTTCTATGACAGCAAGTCTTACCTATTCCAACACATACACCCTCCCCCCACACACATACATTTTCTCTCACAAGCACCTTTTTTTTAGAAATAGTTTTTTTGTGTGTTAGGAAAATATACATAATATTTATCATTTTAATCATTTATAAATATACAATTCATTCACAGTGCTATGGACCCATTACCACTATCCAGACCCAAATTATTTTCATCATCTCCAAAAGAAACTCTGTACCCATTGAACGGTAACTCTCCTTCTCCCTCCCCTCATTCTTTGGTAACCTCTAGTCTACTTTTCTGTCTCTGAATTGGCCTATTCTATGTACCTAGTAGAAGTGGAATCATTTAATATTTGACCTCTGTGTCTGGCTTATTTCACTATCCCATATAAACTTCTACTATCTGGATAGATAACGTTGTGAAACATTGTTTTCTGAATTTCTGAAATGTTTTTAGAAAGAGAAAAAACAGATCTTGAGAAATGTATGGCTGTGCCTTGGACAAATTAACAGGGGTCTCTGGTGTTTCTTAGAAATCCTGTTGTAACTTTCAAAAGGTTAACTAGTCATTGTCCTGGCTGGTGTGGCTCAGTGGATTAAGCGCTGGTCTGTGAACCAAGCTCGCCGGTTTGATTCCCAGTTGGGGCACACAGCTTGGTTGCAGGCCAAGTTCCCAGTTGGGGGTTCATGAGAGGCAACTGCATATTGATGTTTCTCTCCTTCTCTTTCTTCCCCCCTTCCCCTCTCTCTAAAAATAAATAAATAAACATTTAAAAAAGGTTAACTAGTTGTGAGCATATTAATGGCCTCCTGTCTCAAAAAAATGAAGTGAAATAGCCACAAACTACTTCCCATACACCTTGACTCATTTATGACGGGGTTCTTTAACTGGGAGACTTTAACTGAAGTCCCCCCAGGGGACTTCAGAGGATCTAAAAATACTTTCTGAATTGTACATTTATTTGTTGTGTGATAGCTTTTCTGGAGAGAAGTTCTTTAGCATTCAGAGATTTTCAAAATGGTCTGCGAATAAAAAAAAGAAAGACTAAACACCATCGCTAAATGGGGTAATTAATGCTATCTACCCCTTTCCTTGTAATACACATAAAAGCCCTTTATTCATCAGTTTGCCTAACTATATGACTAATGAGCCCATACCAGAAGATAAGCCTCTGACATGAGCCAGGGGAGAAAGAAATCTGTGGCTTTAAAAAATAATCCTTACTTTTGACTTCCAGCCAAGATGGAGGCATAGGTAGACACACTGTGCCTCCTCACACAACCAAAAGAAGGACAACAACAATTTAAAAACAAAAAACAACCAGAACTGACAGAAAACCAAACTGTGTGGAAGTCTGACAACCAAGGAGTTAGAGAAGACACATTCATCCAGACTGGGAGGAGGAACGGAGACGGGCAGCGGGGAGGAGGGGACTCGCGGCAAGGCGGCGGCTGGCCGACCCTGCAAGGCAGCGGATAGTGGAGGGTCACGCAAGGCAGCGGTGGGCAGACCTGGCCAGGCGGTAGATTGCAGACCAGGTGGTTCCACATTCGTGTGCAGATAAACTGGGAGAAACAACTGGGGAGTGAGACAGATTGTGCAACCCAGGGCCCCAGAGAATCTTAAAAGCAGCAAGAGAAAAAGAGACAGGTACCTACAAAGGAGTTCCCATCAGACTGTCAGCTGAGTTCTCAAAAGAGACCTTACAGGCAAGAAGGGGCTGGAAAGAAGTACTCCAAGTTATGAAGGGCAAGGACCTACATCCAAGACTGCTCTATCCAGCAAAGCTTTCATTTAGAATGGAAGGGCAGATAAAGTGCTTCTCAGATAAGGTCAAGTTAAAGGAGTTCATCATCACCAAGCCCTTATTATATGAAATGTTAAGGGACTTATCTAAGAAAAAGAAGATAAAAAGTATGAACAGTAAAATGACAACAAACTCACAGTTATTAACAACCACGCCTAAAAAACAAAAGCAAACTAAGCAAACAACTAGAACAGGAACAGAAACAAAGAATTGGAGATCACATGGAGGGTTATCAACAGAGGAGTGGGACTGGGAGAGAGGGGGAAAAGGTACAGAGAATAAGTAGCATAGATGGTAGGTAGAAAATAGAAAGGGGGAGGGTAGGAATTGTATAGGAAATGTAGAAGCCGAAGAACTTATATGTACAACCCATGGACATGAAATGAAGGGGTGCAATGTGGGTGGGAGGGGGGTGCAGGGTGGAGGGGAGTGAAGGGGGAAAAATGGGACAACTGTAATAGCATATTCAACAAAATGCATTAAAATAATCCTTAGAATTTCCATACTTAATAAAAATAATATGGCACATGATTTGGTGGCATATAGAAGAGACCCATAGCATTAAGGGTTTGTGAATATAATTCGTATGTAAGGAGATTGAGGGCTTTTCCATTCCTTTCATAAACATTTATTGCGTACCTCATTCACGTGAGATATGGCCTAAGTGCTCAGGCTACAGCAGTAAAGGACACACTGTCTCTACCCTTCGGGGCTTGCATTCATTCTCCTAGTAGGATGTAGACGATAAAGAGGTGAAACAGGAAGGACAGTTTTCAGGTCACCATACGTGTGTCAGTGAAGTTGGATGGAGAGCGCCTGGAGAATTTACCTTCAGATAGGGTAGTTGGGGAATCCCTCTCAGGAGGTGGCATTTGAACTGACAGCTGAAGGGCAAGAAGAGCTGACCAAGGAGAGAACCTGGAGAAGGGCAAACCAGGCAGAGGGACGAGCACGTGCTGGACCTTGAGCTGTGGGTAACATGCGCGGTGCTGAGTGCTGAGGTGGTTCGCCCACTCCCTGCCAGCCCTTCACTGTCTCCTCACACACAGTGCTCTTTCCTCCTCTTCTAGACTCACGCCTTTATCCTCGCTTTTACCTCCCATTCACCTTTAGCAAGCAGCATGATTCCAACCTCCAACATTCCTTCTCCCTCTGACCTAATCTCTTTGAGCGCTTGCTGGCTTCACTGCCTTGCTGTGTGTGTGTGTGTGTACACCTCACCAAGCCCAGTGTGCACTGAGCTCCTCCGGAAGCACGTCTGCTTCTCTGGGAACATTGTCATGGGCAGTGGAGAACAGGGCCAATCACAGAGCTCAGGGTGGGCAGGATGGCCAGGGTGGCCAGGACCACCAGAACAGCCATTTATTTACATTGAGTCCTACATGCCCAAGGATCCTCAGATTCAGATATGGCCATTACTTGCCACACATAGGGCATTACTGTTACTGTAGACAGCCAGTGGGAATGTCACACATAGGGCACTACTGTTACTGTAGACAACCAGTGGGAATATCACACATAGGGCACTACTGTTACTGTAGACAGCCAGTGGGAATGCCCCATTGGAGGGACAGACCCCAGCCCACCTGTGGAGCTATAGGAAAATACACTTTGTTTTGCTTTCCCCACTGGGCAAAATGGCAGCAGGGCAAGGGTCTCACATTGAGTGTGCCAGAAGCTAGAAACATGAACAGATAGGACCTCAAGCATGCCCAAAACTAGAAAGATAATTAGATTAAAAGCCCCTGCCATCCTCTATCCCTATAAGAACCTGAGGCTTGAGCAGGAAGGGGAGAGGGTCTTTGAAATGGCAGCCCACCTTTCTCCTCAGTTGTGCAGCGTCTGAATAAAACTGCTTTCGTTTTGCACCAGCACCTGCCCCACTAGTCTGGCTCTTCTTGTGGCTGGCAGCCAGACCACTCTTTTGTTTGGTTACGTTACCACATTTGTGCATGCTAAAAGTGTGAGACATTAAACATTTAATTATACCACACCTATAAAACAAATATACCCTAATTTTGTTGTTTAAAAATAGGAAGCAAAAGTTGGAAGTGGCCCAGGTTTCTCTTCCCCTGAAAGGCTTGAGTATAAAGAGAATGAGTTTTAAAGGAAGGCTGCTTGGATTCAAATCGTAACTCTGTAATTTCTTGGCTGGATAACTTTTGGCGAGTTTCTAAACTATGCCTAACAGGTCTGAATATGGGGAAGAATTGTGTCCCAGGATGGATTAAAACGAGGCCTTACTCACACTAAATTTAAATGATGAGATCTAATTTAGATAAGATTTTTGGAATTTCGGTTGACATTGTGATGGGATGGGACCTCGGGGATCTTAGCAGGAGGCGAGCCTCCTTTGCATGTGGGATAGTTGTGGCTCACTGGCAGGAGGAAGAGGGCCAACTGTGGTAGGCAGAATGACCTCGCAGGGGTCCACATTCTAATTCCCAGAACCTCTGAATATTACCTGACATGGCAAAAGAGACTTACAGATAGGATTAAAGGTACAACCTGGAGATGGAGGTGTTACCTAATCACTTGAGTCCTTAAAGTACAAGAGGAGAGAACAGGTTAAGAGTACTAAGAAACAGAACTTAAGTCCACCATTGCTGACTTTGAAAGTGGAGGAAGGGGATACAAAGCCATGGCAGTCTCTAGAAGAAAAACCCAGTGAAATAGATCCTACCCGGAGCTTAGAGAAAGATCGGTCCCTGGTCCTGGTCGGGGCACTGTACGAGAGGCAACTGGTCGATGTTTCTCTCCCTCTCTTCCCCCGCTGTTCCCCTCTCTCTAAAAATAAATAAAATCTTGGGAAAAAAATGCAGCCATGCTGAGATCTTGATTTCAGCACTGTAAAACTATTCATCTGCTGACCTGTGGAGCTATAGGAAAATACACTTTGTGTTGCTTTAAGCCACTAAATTTGTGATAATGTGTTACAGCAAAACCAATGAGTTACTAGAACACCAATACAGCACCTAATTCATAAGGGGGTCATTTTATTAACAAAATTAAGTTTGCCAGTACATCCAAACAACTTATAACAATACCTAGTGTGTACTAAGCACTCAATAAATGTTAACATCCTTTTCAAAGATGAGAGGAAACAAAGATGTAAAGATGTAAATAATTCTAAGAGATGGTACCAATATAACCAATGACCTATGTAGAACTATCTTCAAGGGGCTTTACTTTCTAATTATTTCTAGAGATAATAAATTCCAAGGTTATGACAGATATTTCTAAGAAAATTGCCTACATTAGGGGCAGCAAACTCAAATGCATATGTGGGCTTTGCTGGTAACATACATAAGGGAAATAGGCAACTGGGTGGCTGCCACCAATTGGAAGGGTGGCCCCATTGGAGGGACAGACCCCAGCCCAGCGGACTGATGTCAATGAAGATGCAGTGCAGGTCCAGTGTTGCTAGATACTTCAAATTTTCAAGCAGCAGAAATCCACATCATCTTCTACAAAATCTCCAGTTTTTTAAATGTTGAAAAATAATTTACATTTAAGCACAGATAGGCATACATTGGAGATACTCCAGGTGCAGTTCCAGACTACTGCTATAAAGTGAGCTGTAATCTTTTTGCTGGTGGAGGGTCTTGCCTTCAATTTGTAAAAAACAAAACATCTGTCAAGTGCAATAAAGTGAAGTACGACAAAACAAGGTAAGCCCGTACAGACCCGCATATGATTTTTAGGCAAAACTGGTTGTCTACACTTATCCCCTCAGGTTAGTATCTCCAGCCAACTCGTGAACACACGGAAAGCCCAAAAAGGTAAGCTATTTTCAGATACGTTTTTTGGTCCTCTCGCATTTTTACATCACATCATACTTTACACTGTTTCTGGTAGTGTAACCAAATCAAAGAAACTATGAATTTTATGAAATTCTTATGAAGTTAAAGAGAAAGACAACTTCAAATTGTGTTCAAATCCAGTTTTATTAAAATTATTTGGGAATCTGAGAGCGGTACGAAGTCTTTGACTATGAACACTGGACACACCAGGCACGACTTTGTGTTTTTGGTTTGCTGTGGGTTTGGGTCCTTTTCTAAATCCTTTGTCCCTCATTTCATTACCAAATAAATGGCAAAGTACCTTAAGTTTCTCTATCTACAACACGCTATTATTTATAGAACAGGAATTTGTAAAATATGATTGAAAAAATAAAATCCACAGATTCAAAAAACTCTCTTCAAATATTAAGAACATACAAAGTATACTAAAGACATCTACATTTACTTATCCAAGTCACAAGATAGGCATTTGATACCTGTAGTTTCTTGCTGCTAATTACAGTTCAGAGACACTGTGTTTCCAAAAGCTATAAAAGCCTTCACTGACGTTCCCTGTATGGTTCTAATGGATTTAGAGAATAAAACCAGGGGAGTACTTTATTTGGCCTTTAAAAATCACAAGCCTTTTTTTCTTTAGTGGGATTTTTCTTCTATAGTAGCTCAGGACAGTATTTGCTTACTTACTGACTTATAATTAGCATCTGCTTTACAGGAGATTTAAGCATTGGTTTTGTAAAGTGTATTACTGAACAGCAAATGGTGGGAGGCTTTCCTGTCCAGGCAACACTTCAGCAGACCTTAGAGGGTGTGGTGCTCCTTAGTTGTTCTCCAGTGACCCTGAAGTTGCCTGCAAGAAAGAAAAAAAAGCTATGTAAGAATCTTCATGCCAGACACTTCAGCTTGTTCAGAGCAGTCCTGCTTTCTTATCAGGGTACGAACGCTTGCCCTTGGTGATGGAGCCCTGCTGCTCTGTTCCAGTCATAAGAATAGAACTTAGGGGATCAACATGCAGAAAGCAAAGCAGGGCAATCACCTGAGAAAACTCTGCCCTAGCTTCTCTCAAGGACCATACTTTTTGTAAGACTCATGAGAATTGTTTTCAGTCTTCCCTTTCCCTTAAACGGCCAATCTGTGTCACCAGAGGGAGAATATTGCCATACCGTATTACTGCAGGTTGCTTTATTTTTAGGTGGAAATTGTTCCTCAAGGGGACCATGAGGTTATAATCCACTCTCATTTACCTGTGGTCTGAAGAGCATCACTACTCAAATGAGAAACAAGCTGGCAATCAAAACAGGCCAGTTTCTTCCCTTGTATCATCAGAGTAGGTCTCAAACTTTGCAAAGGTTAACTCTGCAAGTTAAGTTATCTGTGTTGCCCCAGCAAATGAGACCTATGAATATTAAGTCATACCAGAAGTCATATCAAGTAGGTTTCACTCTCATATCTCTAATAAATGAAAACATCTTAGAAATAAGCATACATTTTGAACTTTCTCAATAATCCTTTATATCTAATTTAAATTTATTTATAAATTGAAAATATAGTCTCTGAAGTTAAAGAAAAGAACTAGGATATAAGGGGCCTTTCTCCTAAGTTAAGGTTCATCTAAACTTCAAGAATATTTAAAATATTCAAATAATATCTAGAACAAAAAAGCGATGCATACAGTGCAATGCTGCCAAACCACAAATACTTACAAATGGAGTCCTGGTTCCAAATTTGCTGTAGAATGTCATGGTGACTTTGTTCTTATGTCCCGTTCTTTGATCAAAGGCATGGCATGAATCGAAAGGTGGGCTGTACAAGTGAAGGCTCACGGCAGGTTCCGTGTGGCTAATGTTTTCTACTCGATGTAAGCCAATAGAATCTAAACAACACCCAAAAAGAACAGATGAAGGATTTTAGATGACGGTGTAGGTAAAAATTTTGTCAATCACCTAAGATCATAAATCAATTGGGTACATATGGAATGAATAAAAATTAGAATTGAACTTCTCATTAAAGACAGTAAGCCATATGTGCTCTGTTCTTTCCTGAAAACCCCCTAAAACTGCAGTAGAAGAATAAAAAAAGGCATCAACACACAAAGAAACTGGAAAAGAGAGAACAGTAATAAATTAAAAGCTTAAATATACAGTTGACTCTTGAATGACATGGACATTGGGGAAGCCAACTCCCCACTCCCTACAATCAAAAAAATACATGTAACTTTTAATTCCTCCAAAACTTGAAGTTGTCCCTCAGTGTCCATGGGGAATTGGTTCCAGGACCCCCCGTGGATACAAAAATCCGAAGATGCGAGTCCCCTGTATAAAATAGGATACATCAATGCATACAGTCAGCACCCTGCATCCGCGGACTACCAGACTCAGACAGAAAACATTACAAGTACTTGTTGGAAAAAATCTGTGTATAAGTGGACCTGTCCAGTTCAAACCCAGGTTGTTCAGAGTTAACTATAGACAAAGAGCTTCACAGAAGAGAGAAAGCTAAATACTCATCTACCGATTTGTGTTGTGAACCTCCCAAACACATCAGAAATTGGCAGAATGGGTATTTCTGGAAAAGGGGATGAAGAGAGGGCTAAAAATATAAGAACTGGTTAAAGCCTATTTCAGTAGAGTCTTACATCCCTTTCCCCACTCCTTACCCCTGGTAGAAGTCTGAGATCTATTCTCTGGAAAGAACAGATGAACTCAGGACAGGTGAAAAACAGGTGACTGAAGAGAAAATTTACATACTGAATGGGAAGAGCCCCAAAGCCTTCACCACCTAGCTTTGAGAATGCTGCCAGACAGGAATATTTTCTCCAGGCAGGAGATAAGAAGCAGTTCCTCAGGGAATCTGATTGGCTCAAGAACAAAGCCCTAAGGATACTGACATTGGTTGTCCTCCGTAAAAAAAAAAAAAAAAAAAAAAAATCTGCCAGATGATCCTAGACTAAAGTCCAGTGTTCAGAGCTACCAACTGAGCTTTTCTGTGCCTGATTTTCAAATATTAGCACACAGCCAAGGTCACCAGACATTTGAGCGAGTCCTCAAGTACGAAACACAGAGGCCAAACCAACCTGAAAAAAACAAACAAACTAGAAACAGACACAATTCAGGAGAAGACTTTAAAAACAAACTTATCATTAATATCCTCATTAATATCTCTCATTAATAGAGAGATAAGAGAAAATCCTATAAAAGGACCAGAGAATAAAAGAGCTTTTTGAAATAAAAATCTGAATAGAAAGGCTAGAAGAAAAACCGACGAAGCTGAGGAAGACTTGAAGAACAAAGATAGAAAATAGGAAAGATAAAATAAATCAGAGGAGGTTTAATATCTGAGTAACAGGAAAATTGCAAAAAAGAAGTCAAAGAAATAACTTGACAATATTTTCTTGAATGGAAGGACATTCAATTTCCAGACTGAAAGAGCAAATTGAGTACCCAGCACAGTGAATGAGAGGTATGAAACACAGCACATCACTGTAATACTGGAGACAGAGAAAATACAACGAAAAAGGTCTCAAAAGTTTCTAGCAAGAAAAAATAGGCTTCACAGAAAGATTCAAGAATGAATCAGAATCATACCAGGCTTTCAATGAGAAGACTGAAAACATAAAGTCAAGTTATTATCTTTATAATTCTGAGAAAATATGATTGCCAGGTCATGATTTCATATTCAGCTACACCATCAAACATGTTGCAAGGGGCTAAACATAGAAATTTTTAGATAGATGAGGTCTCAAAAAATTTCTTTCCATGAACCCTTCCTCATAGGGCCTTGGAGGATATGTTCTACTAAAACAAGATTCTGGACCAAGAATGAAGCAGAGAGGAGACCAGGAAACAGGGGGATTTATTAGCAAAAGAAGATGACAAAGGGAAAGCCTGGGTGATGTGAGGATGACAGCTGAACCCTGGCCCAGAGGTCAACCTATCCACACAGAAGCTGATCGAAAGGCCCTGGAGAGAATGTTTCAAAGATTAAAATAAAGAAATAGTGACAAAATACATGATTTTATAAAAACATGCTGAGACGAAATTTATAGTTAGGAGAAAGTATGAGGTTTAATCAAGGAAAGAATTCAGTGTAATTAGTGTAATGTAGGCAGCCCCTAATTTGGCCTTATGGTTTATGAACTGACTCCATGAGCATGCATGACAAAGAGCTAAGCCTGGAAGCAGAGGACTTAGTCCCAGCTAGACTATATTTAAATAACTCAAAACTTCTGGAATCCTCAGTTCTCCTCAATTACATGGGGCCTAACTCTCAGGTCTGTAAACTAATTCTATAGCTTACTGCTTTAATAATATACTGGCTTCAGCACAATCCTAAACTAAAGTTCAATATTCTTAAGAACTGACTGTCCTTATACAAATTAACCATGTGTTTCCCCAGTTGCAAGTACGTACACCACCCAATGCATGCCAGACAATTCTGGAAGTAAAGGCCTCACAAAAACTAGTTATCTACCCTTTTGAGAAGCTCCGGAGGCTAGTGTCTGGTCCCCCAAATTAATGATTCCAACATTATTATTATTTCTGGTCTCTGCCTCCTTTCCTCTATTCCCATGGTGTACCCTCTGTCACAGTAATTCTGAACTTGGTGATCCTTATGAATGCCAGTTGGAGCCTGGCCATGTCCACCTTTTGCCTGTCACAATAGGTACCTTGGTCCCCTTGCCTCAATTCTCCCTTTCCTCCACCCTTTGTGGCATGCTGCTATCAAACTGATCAAGATATTACCAAATAAAAGTCTGCTGACCAAAGCACTTACTTTAAGCTGGTCTTGGACGCCCAGAACCTGAACTCACTTTCCTCTCCCATTCCTCCTGTCCAAGTCCATTTTTCCCTTTCCCCTCCAGGCAGGCCATCCCTGACTAGTTGTTACGTTAGCAATGACTGTGCTTTCACTCGTGCTCTTCCCTGGACTTGAAGCAACATTCCCACTGATTAGTATCTATCTGCACTCCTACTCCTGCATCTATAAAAATTGAAGGTTGTGAATCTGTAATTTTTGATCATATGGAAAATTTGTATAGAGAAATATTTAGCTTATCCCACCCAGTATCTTACCAATTACCAAAATTTCCCATAAAAATCAGAATTTCCCACTTCTATTGAAAGAGGTGTCAGGCTGATTTCATGGGAGCAAGGTGGCCGTTGGTGCCCCTGGCTTGCACAGACGTTTCCACAGCCTCCTGCCCAGCCTGCCGCCAGCACCCATTTACCTCATCTGCTTGGCTCCTATACCCTGCATTGTAGACTCTACTAATTCTTCAAGATCTAATTTAGTTGCACAAAGACTCTGTAACTAGCTGAAAGTGATTATTCTGAAAGATATTTTGCTTTATTATTCATTATAAGGGCAACAAACTTGAACAGCTGGTGTGCCTCATACACACAGCGACCCTCAAATAGGAGTTTCCTGCTACATGAGAAACTAATAGCACGTGTTATGTGAACGTGAACAGTTCCCCTTTATCTGCAGCTTCACTTTCTGTAGGTTCACTTACCTGTGGTCAACCATGGTCTTGGTACATTGAGTGGAAAATGGCAAAAATAAACAATTCAGAAGTGGTAAGTTGTGTGCCGTTCGGAGTGGTGCAATAAAAACTCCCACTGCATCCCACCAGTGAGTCATCCCCTTGTCCAACCTGCTGTATAGGCTCCCTGCCCTATAGGCACTTAGTAGCCATCTCAGTTACCAGGTCAGTTATCAGACATTTTGAGACCACATTTCCATAACTTTTACTACAGTATATTGTTATAATTGTTCTATTTTATCATTAATCATTACTTTTACTCTTATACTGTTCTTCATTTATAAATTAAACTTGATCATATGTATGTATAGGAAAAAACATAGTATACATAGGATTCAGTACAAACCACAGTTTCAGGGATCCCCTGGGAGGCTTGGAACATACACCCTGCGGGTAACAGGAGCCTACTGTGTAATCTTACCTTTCTCGGTGCATTCTGAAATGAATGAACAAATTTAAGCCATGTACCAAGGCCAATATTTGTCTTTAAATAAGAGCCTGCTTGGCCAGAAAAATCTCTGTAATACTTTACTGAATGTAAGCGGAATGCGTCTAGTAAGAGTACAGTCTTTGACTGCCGTATCAAATTGCTGAGATTCAAATCCTGGCTGCCACTTCAAAGGTGAATGACTTGGACAAGTTATTCAATTTTCCTGTGTTGGGATCTCATCTGTTAACGGGAATAAATTATCTCATATAAGTTTGACAAGCTCTCTGGAAAGTTACTATGCCCTTTAAGAATACAGATGTTAATCACTACCTCTCCTAAAAAGCATTTGGCTTTCCCAAACCACATTTAGGGGAAAGAATGCATTCTTGGTGAGAGATCCATATCACTGCTAAATGATGTGCTCTGTAAAGTTTCCCTTGAGAATACTCTTTTAAGCATATTATACGAATTTTAGAAAAACAGGGAATAGCTAGCACTCCTAATTACTTCCAGAACATTCCTTTATGTTTTCTTTCTTTAAAATTTTTTTAAATTTATTGATTTGACACAGTCAGAGAGAGAGTGTGTGTGTGAGAGAGACAGAAACACCGATTTGTTGTTCCGCCTATTCATGAACTCATTAGTTGAGTCTTGTATGTGCCCTGACCAGGGATGGAATCCCCAACCTTGGTATATCAGGACAATGCTCTAACCAACTGAGCTACCCGAGCGACCTGGCCAAGGCCGTTTCTTTACAGACTCTATATATGTAAATTCATGTTTGATTCTAACTGTCCTAAGACTTGGCAGGTAAATAAATGACTTTTCAGTTGGCATTAATCTATACACATGTGTTTCTAATAAGTGATTCTAATCCAAATGCAAAACTTTAAAAAATAAAACCACTGCTTTCTGGCCCCTTCCCAAGTATTTGAAATCGTGACTCCATGATCCAAGTTCTACTGCACATGTATAAGTAACCGATGTTTCAGATGGGAGTTAAAGGTTTTTCCCACTTGCCCTTAGAAAAAGATACTGGATGTTACCGTTGATGTAGGCACACTGGTTTTCCCTCAAGGTTCTTTCTGACTTCTTGATCATCTCATTGGACTTTTTGTCAGGCCAGGCAAATAATGTCTCCTTTAGATTTCCCTGCAGCATCTTCAGAAAGCAGTGGGAGTTGGTGTGGTCGTGGATACTGCTATATATACACAAAATGACACATGAACTCAGTAGATAGTCCAGCACCCACATGTGCAGTGGCAGTCAGCCCAGAACTTACAGCTGCACGCTGTCAATAGGACATCTCCCAGGATAAAATCCATTTCCATTGGATTTTTAAACATCATTAATCTATGATTCAACATTGTTCAAGATAAATAGAATGTCTTCTATATCAATGCATACAAGCAGTGCCGTTTTCATGCATATCCCCTGCTAAAGAACAGTTAATTGTTTTAAAGACCTTGTTGCCCTTCATAAAAGAAACACAAAACCAGCAACCTTTTACCTTCTCCAAGATATAGCTTTTCACAACTTAGTTAAACTCAGCTAAAACTTAAATTATACCACCGCCTTGAAATTATACTGTAATGTATATACAATGTTAACATTTTATAGATTTAGAGTATCCTGCCTGTGTTTACATCCCAATATTCATGGGAAAAAGAAAACATAAATTTGATTTGGGGAAAGAACTTATTCATATAATTTTGGAGTAAACAGTGTTTAAGTTTATTTGGTAGAGTTAGCTGTAGGACTGATGAAAATACATGAATCTATATACATTTTTGGCACTTATGTTGTATGCTGAATTCTATTAGCCCTCCTATGTGCTGTAGGAAGAACTCGTTTCCTAAACCCATAGAGCCTGGTCCTGTTCCTGACATGTAATCTGCTTTGAAAAACAACTGAGAGACTGAGTGAAGACTGTTCCACTCCATTAGCACATAAACATACTCTATAGACCTAATTTCCCAAAGTCTTGCAAACTCAATTCCTTTCTCCCATCAAAAATGGGTCTGGATTATTGTTTTCACCAATCTCGAAAGACTGAGAAGGATCTGTTTGAAAGATAATGCTCAATTAATAATAACATTGGCAAATGTTTAAACTAAGGAAAAATAAGGAACGAAGTTTCAAAGAATTGGTATTAGATTAAGTTGCCTTACCCGCTATATTAAGAAAATAAACAATAAATTTGAAGTAGCAAGAAGTGTTCTGAATTTGTGAATTGCTTTTCTAGCTCCAAATTTGGACGTTAGAGTCTTTGCTTCCATTCACTTAAAATATGACAAAGGTCAAGTTTTAGCACAATCCCACAAAAATTTGGAGAGAAAATAAGTTAAACTGTTTTAACTTAAATAAGTTAAATAAGTGGTAACACCTATTTAATTTATTACTCATTTTGGGGACTGGTTTTGATATGCATGGTATATGCCTAACCCCCTCGTACTAATTCCCATGAGATTTTTTTGTTGGGATTAGGGGAAAAATAATTATAAAATGAGATTTGTTACTGCTCTCAAGACTTGTGGCCAGCCTGGCACTGTACATGTCATATGCTGAAATACATACTCTAATAAATGCCTATGAATGAATAGTTGTATTACCTGCCATGTCCTTCACCCCAACATAGAATCATTAGATTAAATTTTCCATTTCCTTCATCCACAAGATTTCGGGTGTACCTGAAAAGAATATATTCAGAAAATTGAATTTGGTTAAAACAGCACTGGGAAAAGTAAGTGTGTCACAAAATATCATTCATTTACAGACGTTACTGTTTCTACCTCTAAGCAATTCTGAATGTAGCTTTCTAATTAGAAATCCAGCACAAATGAAAAATATTTTTCCCAGTTCATTTTGGACATTTTTATAATTTGAATCACATTTACAGTTGCTGTTTTAATTAATGGCAGGGAAAAGTAAATGGGAATAAAAGCAAATTCCTTTATTCTTCCTGTGACTGCCCCAAACTGATAAAAAGAATAAAAGTTTCTCAGGAAGGTATTTGCAAAGTGCCTTAGTGCTCTAGGCAAGAATGTTGCTATTGTTTTGTTTTTTGTCTTTTCCCTCGAGTAGCTACACCTGAACTTGAAAAACAAGGTTTTATTAAATAGCTGTTCTAGACTTCTCCTTAGTTTCACTATAGTCCAGACCAAACCCACATTCAAAAATGCTCCTACAGAAAAGTCCTCCACAAATACAGTGGGGATTGACTTAAGTCAGAGCATAAGAGACTACATTAGGAAAGTAACTAATATTCTAAACCTTTTACAATGATTAAAACAATCCTGAACCAAAACAACTACAACCATACCATCAGGAAACAAAAATCAACTTGAAAATTTTTATTGGCTCAAGAGGTACTAATGATACTATATAATTAGCAAAGTTGGATAATTACGACATTCATTTAAACTGTTACTTTAAAGGAAAGCAATCTTTACCCCATTTCCAGGGTAGTGTTTGTTCATATGGACATCTGTTCACTTAGGTCCTACGTGTCCCCTCCTACCCCTAGCTGAAGGTCAGATGTGGCACAGCAGGGTCACTGAGGGAGGTGATTAGCAAATGCTCTTTAGATGTCAGTCATCTTCACTTTGTAGCCCTTTATGACCTAGCAAGGGGCTGTACACATGGCCTTTGATTTACAGCAAATTCAGTTCCTGTACTACTCCTTCCACCAGTCATAGGGTCACCCTCTTGCTTCTTTGGGGCTTCTGCCGGAGAATTCACTGTCGGATCCACATTGGAACATATTCTGTCTTGGTTCTTCTGCACTGCCTTCCCAAGGTCAAAGATCAGAATTCCTCACAGTGCTTGGACACTCAATATTTGCAAAAAATACTATGAAATTGATTTCTGCTCTCCCTTCTCCCTCCCTTTCTCCTCCCCCAAATGCCCACTCAGGACTGCACCCATTATCTTAATGAGCTGAATCTCATATACCTGTGTAATAGATCTATCCAAGTGGGTGCATTTCAAATGGTTTAGAGCTTGTCAATCAAGGCAAATTTAAGGTCCATGGAAATGTCCTGTTCTAAAGATTAAGAGCACTTACAGCCTACCTGGTTAATTTCACTTGACAAATAATATCTCTAGGCAGAAGAAGAAAACCACTATTATGCTCCAAATGTCTGTAAGAAGTTCAATAGTGGTTTAGAGTGAGGGCTCTGAAACAATAATGCTAATTTGACTTCTGGCACTGCTTGCTGGAAGTATGACCTTGTGCAATAATCCAAACTTTTTATTGCCTACCATTTCTCACCTGTGAAATAGGGATAAGAATGGAACCAATCTCGAAGGGTAATGGGGGCAAATGAATTAATGTAAGTGTCAAGTGACTGGAAGAGCACCTGGCCCATAACAAGCCCTCAATTACTTGGCACTAATGGCAAAATTAAAAACTAGACTCTGGTAACCTCACTGGCAGCCACAGAAGGACCAGCAGCAACATAAACTGAGTTGACAGGAACCACAGGAATTTCATAGAGCCACTTACAAGTTGAAAATGGGATCTCAGGTAGGCTTCACTTATTTTAAATCCTAAAACACAGCTGAGACACCCCCTGCCAACAAAAATTTACCAAATGCACCAAATCCCCCGATCTGGAAACCATCAAGATGCTCTCTACTCTCCTTATCCATGATTCTGTCTCTGTTCTTCTTGTTTGCTTAGTTTGAATTTTTTTAGATTCAATTGTTGATAGATATGTATTTATTGCTATGTTATTGTTCATAGTTTTGACCTTCTTTTTCTTGAATAAATCCCTTTAACATTTCATATTATAATGGTTTAGTGAAACGACTAAAAGAAATTGCCACCAAGGAAAGCATAATCTTTCCTTATTCTTCTATTTCAACTATTCTCTTTGATTCAACTAACCATAATGACTGAAGCTCCACCTACTCTTCGGAAAACAACCTCTCACTCCTTGGGGTGATTAAATTTTATTTCTGGCCCCAGTGGATAGGTAGAGATTCATTTTTACTTAAAAACCAAGTCAGCGCTGCAAAGGATCAGACCTCCTGGGGCATCTCACGCCAGGACAGCTGGACAGCAGCGGTCTTCAATTTACATTCCAGATCCCCAGAACTATGGATAAGAAGAAGGATATTGCTTGGGGGTGAAAGAGAAACCATCGTTTATTTCGCGAATCTGACGGTGGATTTAAATAAAACCGCAGTCCAGAAAGTTCAACTGGTTTGGGAGAAAGGGCACCACAAATGGAAAAAGAGCAGCTGACAAACCCCAAGACGCAAAAGAATGCCTGTCGGCTGGTGCCTGGTTGCCGGCGAGCGAGGTTTGAAGTGATGGAGAACTAGTATCGGGGAAGTGTGTTCTCCACCCCTTTACAGAGAAGGTAACCCCTTTACTCTGAATGGCTGGTATACTTCTCTCCTGGGAACACCACCCTCCATTAGTCCAGGCAGCCTGTTCCCCAGGGCACTACTGCCGAAGGCAGGGGCAGAGGGAGGAGTGGTATCTTTGAAGCTGAGAGGGTGGCACGTGAGAACAGAAAACTGTAGACTGGCGGTGGCCTCCCCTCCAGTGGGCGATCCCAGCAGGATCTACCTTCCGCCCAAAGCGCGGAGAGTGAGCCCGGGCGTCCCCGGAGGAGGAGAAGCAGCACTGCTGTGCGGTGAAGGACCTGGGGCGCTAGAAGCATAGGCGCAATGCAGTCTGCGCTCTCCCCGAGCAAGACCCAGACCCTTCCTCCCCAAGCCCACTCCTCTGCGGCCTCCGAGAGTTGGCGCTGCTGGGCTTTAAGGCCCGCGCTCGAGATCCTCAGCTGGCTGGACTAGAGCGTACTCACCTGTATTGGTCGTACTTGGCATACGCTGCCCACTCGGCGGGGTCGCTCTCGTAGGCTTCCATGACGGCCTGTACTTCCTCCACATTGACCTCCTCCCCAGCGAAGAGCTGGTGAAGGATGCGGATCAGATCAGCTAGTGTCCGTGGCTTTAGCACCTCGGTCTGCTCCATCCTTTGCAGAAGTGGCAGGAGCGCCTTTCTCACTGCTGGGCTTTGGCGAAGGAGCCAAGCAAGCCTAGGTACTGGGAACGAAGGACCCCAGCCACACAACTACACACACAAAACCCCCAATGCGTTGAGAGCCACAGCTTTAAAATGCCTGGCCAAGATAACAAGAGAGACCCTCCCGACCAGGGTGTAACTCTCAAGCAAATACTAATCAGAACCAAATCTGCTGGGTTTAGCCTCCCGGGCCCTTTTTAAGCTCTCGGAGCAGCAGGAATGTACCAATGGCTCTCAGAGGGTGGGGAGAGGCGGGGTGCAACTTGAGGATGGTGGTGGAAGCTACGGAAGCATGCGGGTAAGGTCCTCCGAGAAATTTAGCCTTCCCAGAAGCCCTTCCCTCCCAAATCCCAGCACTCCACTGGTCAGCGAGCAACTTCTCCCCCACCTTAACCGGGCGCACTTTAGCGCCCAACCCCACCCACCCCTCTTTCCTTCACCCTTCCTTACGCTCTCCTAACGCCTGGCCTTGAGGCTCCTTTTGGCCGAAGGGGTTCCCAGACAAGGATACAAACCACGGGGGTTCTGGAGATTGCTGGGGGTGAATGTTGAGGAAGGAAGGGGACCCTTCCTTTCAGAGAACTGAGAAATTGCGTAGACCTTGCGAAGGCTAAGGACAGATTCTACTTTTAAAATAGAGATTTTTTGTGGGTTGAAACTATAGACATGCTTCAGGCTAGGTGAAATAACTGTGCTTTCCTTTAAATTAAAAAAAAAAAAACACTTTTCACATAGTGAATAGAAGTACTCTGTGTGTGTTTTCTCCCACTGCAGTAATTTAAAGGGTTTTAGTTAGACTATACAACTCTTTCATTTATAAGAATGTGCTTGAAGGAGCCTCCTGGTAATACCTATACGGAAACACATTTCTGTTTTGTGCACAGCACTGACTTGCTTGAGAACAAGAAAAAATATGAGGGACAGAAAAAACGCAAGTATTCCTTCTTTCTCATTAATGGACTCAGGGAATAACTTGGATTCAAGGTTCTAAAAGGTCTAGACTTCTGGAAGACTTTTCCTAGACTTCGCTTGAATGTATATACGGGGTGGGCAAAAGTAGGTTTACAGTTATATACAAGAGTGGGCAAAAGTAGGTTTACAGTTGTGACTACACAAAAGTTTATTCTTGTATTAGTATTGTTTTGTTTCATGTCATTATTTGATTTATCTTTTAGGCAATGATGGCTGGTAACTTAACCTACTTTTCCCCACTCCTTTATGTACATATAACGCAAATTTACTTGTGCTAACAGTGTTCTTTGGAAGTACAATCACCATTGTTGAGAAAGGGCTTTGGTTAGGAAGCACACCAGGAGCCAACCTTTTATGTGTGTTGCAAGGAGAGGCTCTAGTAACTTAATTGGAATACCTAGACCCAAAGAGGTAGTAGTTCTACTGCATTCTGCACTGTCCGGGGCAATGATTTACACATTTGAACGGTCACTGACATGGGGTGGATAACTAGAGAAGGGAACCAGAATTATCAGAGGTCTGGAAATATACATCTAATGATCCATTTGATACATTTAAGAAATCATGTACTACATGCCTGGCACTGCTCACAACACCAAGTTTCTGCCCTCAGAGGGCTTATGTTCTAATGGAGGGGAAGAGCAGACAGTATACATGATGAATTGGACACATAAATACTGTACACAACTTACAAAGGAGGAAAACTAAAGCAGGGGGAAAAAAGGTTGAGGGTGGTATTATTTTAGAGGCAGTTCAGGGGAACGTTCTTGATGTGAAATTTGGGCAGGGACTGAAGGATGTTAGTGAGATGTGGTTTTCTGGGGGAAACTTCCAAGAGGAGGAAACAGTAAATGCAAAAGCCCCAAGATGGGAGCAAACTTAGTTTTTGAATACAGATGAACATGGATATGCAAAAATGGGGACTACAGATCACCTTGTAAGGTCTTCAGCTTTTGTTGACATGGGACACCATCTCATCATGTAGGCACTGTATCATCTCACATCTTCACAAGGATGAGAAGTCACACAACATTCACATCACTTTTATCGCCATATACTGTTAAAAAACACAGCATCTGTACGGTTTGGTACTATCCAGGGTTTTAGGAATCCATTGGAGCTCATGGGTAAGTGGGGACTCTTGTATACAAATTACCCTCTAGTGTTGCTTTTTCAAGTTAAACCATACCTTGAAAGCCATACTTAATTTCATTCACTCAATATATAATGAATTATTGATTGGGCATGCATAAGTAAACATACTAAGTATTATGTGTATGGGTACCAAATAAAAAACAAAAAAAAGTCCTATTTTTAGGGACATATGTATACACAATCATGAAGGGATGTTGGACATGATGCTTATGATACAGTATGCAGCAGTGATGTAATAGTGGTGGTTCACAGTACTGTTATTATGAGGCAGAGAGTATCTCTCCCTTGACTGATTCGGACAAGCTTTAGGGAAGTTAAAATCTGAATTAGGTTGAGGCAGGATTTGAAGGGGTGAAGGTAAGTGCACTTCCATAATGGAAACATATGAGCAGATATAAAAACAGAAAAAGGCAGGTTCAGGGAATAGTGTGGGTTGAATAATGTAGGGAAACAGTACTTATAACTCTTGCAGCAGTACAGAAACCTGCCGCACTGCTTTCTGAATACTTTTTCTTCCATTATGTGGTCTGTAGCTGACTTCCCTGGTGCCAGAAGCTTACCCCGTATATTATAGTCCTTGGAAAATGAGGCAGAAGATGCGTGAAAGGTGATTTTCATACCCCTTGAACACTGCACTTTCCTATTTTGGGTTATACACAACTGGCGGACTAATGCGATATGATGAAAGGCACAGTCTGCACTTCTTTCAGTCTTCTAGTGTGATTAGAGTAGATGATACTTAAGGTGCCTTCAGCATTAGAAAGTCTAGAAAATTAGATTCTAGGAAGTATCCAATCTTATTTAGCTTACCGTATATCCTAAGTGTGAGAAACTCATAATGAAGTCTTTGGTGTAGACACCTTCAAATATGGAAGTATAATATTCTAATAATTATATACACTCTGTATGTTGTAGGTCATCTTTGCACAGTAATGTAAAGCATGACATAACTGACATCAATTTTCTCATAAACATGGAAAACAAAATATGACCTGAGGGTTCAGTTCTCCCCCACTCCAAGTTCAATTACAGTTACAGTTACCAGTTTAAACCAGACAACTATAAAAAATATTTGTCAATTGTGTATAAGGTTCTGGTCACCAAATAACTGAATGGGATCTAGACCTACAAGTAGATGTTGCAAAGTTAGCATAAAGTGATTAACTCTTTGGGTAAGGATTAAGAGGTAATAGTGTAAGTATGATTTATAATAGTGTAAAGCCCTATACTATGTTCTTCAAGGTTATTAGGGGAAAAAAAACAAGCAAGGTATATACATATTTAACTAACCTTAGATTTAATCAATTACTAAGTTCTTTAGATTAAAAATGAACTGATGTCACAAATTCAAAATGGAGTTTTGCTTACTGAGGTAGTGAATATTCCACACCTGAAACATTAGTAATAAATATAAGGTAAATAATTTTTGCTATTTGTTAACTATATATGCATATAAATACATTTACATCCTTCAATAAACTGGAAGTGGATGAAGCTAGAGAACAGCTCTTTTCTACATCCAACATACATGACTTGAAAATACACTTTCTGGTTTTCAACATATATATAAATTTCTGACCCAGTTTTATAAGATAAATTTACACAATTAACTTGTATTATTCCACTGCTAACTACTAGCTGTATTAAGTTATTATACAGGAACACTGGTATAGGGGGACTTAAGAATTCATTGGAGGATGGAAAATGAGAACTAAATAGTGATTCCATCACCATAAACTCAATTGTTCTGTAGTATCCTTTAATGCTAATGTATGGCAGATCATTAACCATAAAGTACATTCTAGGATTTAAGGGACATAAGTATAGTTCAAAGTCCTTTGACAAAACCATACCATGCCCATTACCTTTGAAAATAAACACTTAGAATTCTTGCACACACTTTAAATCTGTTTGGATATTCCATTTAATTTACTGAAATACTTTTTTTTTGCTTCATGTCTAAGTTTTATTCTGAAATGTAAAGCTCTTTTTAATTATAGTTGACATACAATGTTATATTAGTTTCAGGTGTATCACATAGTGAGTTTTCACACTTACATACCCTACAAAAGTGATCACAGAAGTCCACTATCCATGTGTCACCATACAAAATTATCGTGACATTGTTGACTGCATTCCCTATGCTGTACTGTACATCCCTGTGACTTATCTCTAAGTTTGTACCTCTTAATCCCCTTCACTGTTTTTGGCCATACCCCTACCACCCCCACCCTCTGGCAACTATCAGTTATTCTGTATCTATAAGTCTGTGTTTTTGTTCTTGTTTTCAGTCTTTCAGATTCCACACGAGTGAAATGAAACTTTTTAAATACTGCATTACAGAATATAGTACAGAATGGAGAAAAATGGTAAATCTTACTTCAAGCAATTACCAATCTAATAGCATTAGAAAAAAGGTACTTTTAGTTACGCCATGAAATACACATAAAAACTAGGCTTTTTCCAGTTATTCTCTGAGCATTTTCAGGTTGAAAAAATTCATTATAAAAAATTAAAGAATTTTGTCACCTTCACTTGAGCACTTTTGACACTAAAAATAAGAGAGAGAATATCACCACAGCTATAACCATCGCGATTCAAGAATCATCAAATGACTGGACTGAAATTTGTCCAAAATTTGTAAAATTCCTGTTTCCCAACAAAATAATTAAATCTAAACGATGCATATTCTTTAAAACAGTCTTTCAGTGTGTCAATATATTTCTGTCTTGGGTAGATGTTTGCTAGAAATGAGCAGGAACAGTTTTCCTCCTCTATTATCATCTGGCAAAGATGTAAAACCAAACTGCTTCTTTCTGCCAGCTGGGCTGCCCTCTACTGGACTACATAAGGTATAAAACCAGCAGGACAATGAGATTTTGTTTTATAATTCTGTATAGGTATAAATATAAATGAGAACAGGCATATCCCATATATTAACAAACTGAACTTCCCAGAGTAAGCACAAAAAGAATACTTTCGTAAACAAAACTGACTTTTACAGTGGAAAAACAATCAGCAGAGTGTTAATTCTACAAGTAAACAATTTTAAGAACTGGTGACAAAGAGACTTTTACCATCTTAGTCTCCTTATCAGTATCTTGGAGGCATATATGGAGCAATAGTTGTAGTACTGGGTATACTCTCATGTCAATCTTTTTATCGTGATTTCTGTAATGGAAATTACATTCTTGTGAGTCTATCTACTCCATGGATAACATGCATAAACATGGGTCATAGCAGATAACATGCTGAGTAGATCATATTCACAAGTCTCTTGCCAAAAGTGTCTAACTTTTCAGAGCTATTTCCTTTGTGAAGACTCATTTTAGTTATCAAGATCTTTTCTGTAGTTCATCCCCATGCCTGAGATTTGCAGTAATGTAGGACCAGTTTACCATCACTGCCAAAACACTACAAAAAGAAAAAAAGGCAGTAAGTTAAACTTAGTTTCATCTAAGAATGGTAAAAATTAAGAAAAGAAATATTATATGCATCATAAATATCCTCATACAATGTACATGCAAGTTATCTATAAAGCTATTTCTCTCAAGAGATGCAAGTTGCTACTGGAGACATTATTAGTAATCACAACGTTTAATAAAATCTCTCCTTTAAACATCATAGGCATGGATGAGAGGCTTACATATTTAATCTTGTCCCTTCTTTACACCTCTAACTATAATGTATATACTGTTTTGAACTAGTGGTGTTAATGTGTATATGTACTATAATAATTACTGCCATGAAACGTAAGAATGTTAAAAGAAGTCATTCTTATGTAGCCTCCTTTTAAATTTCTTAGAGGCAAATCTGGATTACTGATTAATATGAACAATGTAGGAGAAACAAATTAGGTAAAAAAGAAGACCTTACTTTCTGGGCATACCTCAAAGTCATCCTCTATATTGTTCATTCCTTAATTCTTTAGTCACTGTATAATTTACTGAGATCCAGCTATGTTTAAGGTGTTAGAGAAGTAACAAAGCAAGAAAGTAATCTTTTCTCCCCTAGCGGCAATTAAGAATAGCATCTCTTAAAATAATGATGTGATTAATAATCACACTATTCACAGATGTGCATCTTGCATTAAGAAAATAAAGTAGTTATGTTTTACCTCATAGAGGGTTCCAACTTCCTGGTCAGGGGAAGGAGCAAAGGACTGATTCACATAAATAAACTGAAAGAAAAAAAATATGGTGATTCATTTTTAATAGTATCCTGATTAATTTGTACTTTTCTGGGGTCCAATCAGCCAGTTATTTTAAATTCTTTGTCTTCAGAATTGAAGAAAGCTTCCATAAATTGCTTTTTCTAATTCTCATAAATCAGTCATCTAATGAGATCTTTATGAAGATCACATCCTTCCTAGAGGAAAATAGAATATTTTCTCCTAGAACAGTGGTTCCCTCTTATTATAACTAAAAACTTTTAAATGTTGTTTTTATAAATAGCTTGAAGGTTTATTCAATAAATTATTAAAAGTATTAATTTTCCCAATCATTAATTAAGGACAGAATTTTTCCTAACAAAATTTCAGAGACACGGCTTAAAATCAGATATAATATTTGAGATAGCCTGTGCACTTTTCTTGGGTAAATGACATACACAGTTGGATTTTTTTTTTTTTTTTTTTACTTTTACCACCATTGAAAACTCTTAAAGGTATTGAACTTCCTGGCTGGGTATACTACTGTAAACTCATTTATAGCTAAAAAGGATGGTAATATAACTGAAACCAATGTTCTTATAACCTTGTTCTTTAAAGGATTCATTGTTCAATGTTTCAGTTTAGTCTTGTTTTTACTAAGACATTCTAGCAAAGGTATCCTCTGCTTTTCGAAAGTTCATGTTATGAAAGACCTATATTAGTACCAGTTTTCACTAACTAAAGAAATATGAAGAGGATTTTCACTTTTACGAAGAAAGCAAAAATAGCATTCAGCATATGTTTTGCAGTGAGCTATTACAGAAGTAGTGAGATTGGCCCTGCCCAGCACTTTCACGGGGAACTACACTCAGCATCTCAGCATAAGCCACCAAAGCTCTGGATTGTGTCTATGAGCATCTGAGCATTAATTAACAAGCTGTTTCCTAAGATACCAGAAAGCCTAAGGAAGCTTGTAAGGTGTTATGCTTA
Organism: Carollia perspicillata; assembly: GCA_004027735.1. Classification (NCBI taxonomy): domain Eukaryota; kingdom Metazoa; phylum Chordata; class Mammalia; order Chiroptera; family Phyllostomidae; genus Carollia; species Carollia perspicillata. Next base: position 13,666 of record PVKM010007293.1, on the reverse strand, counting down.
GCATAAAATCGGATATAATTAAGTGTATTTAATATGATTTGGTAGGCTATTGAGGAGTCTGGGTATGCTCAAAATTTTTCCATATAAATTAATGGTAATTGCTTATTTGCTTTATGCCATTTTGGCTTAGGAAAGATTTTATAGGAATGCTCTTGTTTCAGATAATAGGAGAAACCTGTCCTTAAAAAATTCCTGAAGATACTGAAACAAAAGGTCCCAGTGTCAAAGTAGCTTTTGATAATTTTCTTTTTAGAAAACAAAACATTACTTGCAGGTACCACATTCAATTTTTCATTGTCTACAGTCAAATTCTAAGACTAAAATTTCCTGGGCTTACCATATTCTTTAAAACCCAAAAGTATCAGAGTAAGTAGATGGTTGAGAGACACTATTTGGGTCACCAACAAAAAACAAATATTGTTTACATTTCTCCCTTAGATGATATAGTGTGGTAATTAAGAACAGAGGTTCTATTGAGGTAGATCTAGGTTTGAATTATGGCTCTAAATGGAGTTAACTTTTCTCAGCTGTTTTCCTTATTTACAAATATGGAAAATAATAGTACCTATTGGGGCTGCTGGGGAAGACAAAATGAGATAGTGTCAGTTGCTGGTACCTGTGCTCCAGAGACCGTTTTAATTATTAAATTATTTAAAAACAGTTAATAAGTATCATAGTTAAGGCTGAATAATGTGCTAACAAAAACTTCAGAAACTTAACAGAGATCAGTGTGCATTTAAATGTGAATTTCTGTAACATGGATATGAGAATTTGCCTTTAGTTCCTGGCAGTTCAACTGAGTGAGCTGTCAGGTGCATTTCTCTTCTGGTACACATTTTACATGAGAAAGGCTCCCAATGGTAGTTTTTGTTTCAGTAAACTGAGTGTCCATTATGTCATAGGAATTGCCTAAGGTGTGGAACTATGAAGATTATATGTTCCATTAATGAGTTTTCAGTCTACTGGAGAGGCAAGCACATGCAGGTAAGAATATAGATGAGAAAAGTGCATCTGACAAGGTGTGTAGTACAGAGATGTGGCATTAGTTAAAGCATCAGGTAATGCCTCCTTGAGATGATAAATAAGATTTAACTAGGTGAAAAGAATAATTAGGATGGTGTAGGCAAAAGTAAGATGGTTTTAGTATTATTGGGAAAGTAGAACTATAGAACTCAATGTGATTTGTAATAGGAGCCAGAAACTTAAAGTCCACTGCCACCGTGAGCCACCAGGAGCCAGGATATGGGGACTGCAGTACTTACTGGGGAAGGGGCTGTCGCCTCCTTGACCCCAGGTGCCTTGGGAACTGCAAATGAGATACAATCTCACTGAGGGGGCTGCAGTTTGGCTCAGGAGCTGCAAACTTTGGCAGAGGAGAGACAGCAAGGGAAGTGCTGGCTGCAGAAACAGCATGGCAGGAGCAGGCCCATCCGAGGCTGACAATCACTGGTGGGAGCAGGGAGAGCACCCTGCCATGTTATAAGTATAACACCCCATGTTATAAGTATCACTGTGGGACTCTTCCCAGCACCATCCAGGAGAGATCCACTGAGAAATTTCACCTAAAACTGCCTGAGGCTCTATCAGGCTGTGACCAGACCTGACCAAGAGAGACTTTGTGCTTTCTGTGGAGGGGAGCATGAGGAGAACAGGCCCCCCAAGGTATGGTGCTGCAATGAGAGGGCCACACAGGAACTCCTCTTAAAAGAGGAGCTGAGGCGAGACTCGAGATATGGCAGGGACCCTGTGCTCATGTGCACCTGCCAAGAACTGAACATCTGAGATTCACTGCAACCAGGCATGTCACCTCATGAGCAGTTGTGCCCAACCCCCAACAGTCAGATTACAGGCTCTGCAGATCAATGAGGCCAGGCTCCGGAATATCTGCTGAGTGCATATCTGCAGGAGAAAGCTAAAAGCTTTGAAGGGGCCCTTTCTACTAAGCACTAGACCTACACTCTTCCTTGATTCCTGATCCATTGAAACCAGTAGTGGAGAGAGATTACAGACAGGAGCGACAAGGGGGCGTTCAGGCCCCCCACCAGCCTCTGTGCCTAGACAGAGCTGTTGTCTGTGCCAAACAGAAAGAGCTGCCCCTTTTACATAGATTGGCTCCTTACAGGAAACGGACAGCTAATTCACCAAAAACCATACGTTATTGGAAAGAATCTGGGACAGAGCAATTCATGTGGTGAAGGGGCAGGGAAACACACCCACCATGTTCCCAGAAAACTGAAGAGTACCCCCTGGGGGTGACCCAGTGTTCCATCCCCGCTATGGCACTAGAGGCCCCCTCTGAAGACAGGTGGAGAAGGTACTGGCCGTCCTCTCTGGTCATTAAATGAACCATTCCTGGGCCCTGGACTGATGGGAGGCAGGCAGGGCAGAATAGTAGGGGACCAGCCAAATCTGAAGGTGACAGCCAAAGACTGTGTGTGGATCATTCGTAATCTTGAATAGGCTTCCTAGAGCCAGACTAGGATACTGTCTGACATTACCTGGGGCGGATACAGAAAAAGAAGACAGTGGTAAACAGTGGATTCCACACAGATGAATTCCACCATGGTCTTCTTCATTATTTGTATTATTTTCTCCCCTGCATAGCCTTTTAAGATTCATTTCTTTTCCTTTAACTTTGTGCCTATTATTTCACTAGTTTTTTTAATTTTACTTTACTTCAAATCTTTTATTTTGCTCCTCCCTTCACTACTTTCACATTTCAAATCTCGAATTTTACCGTTTCCCTCTCCTACTCCATTTTGCCCTTGCCCTGCCCTTGTTTTAAATTTAACTTTTTCCCTGTCTTAGCCTGATTTTCATTCCTCACTTTTAGTATTTCTGCTCTCTCTATTCTCTCAAAATCATTTTTCTTTCCTCTGTTTATCTCATAAGCTTTTCTTTCCCTCCCTCCCTCTTTATTCCCATTCCACTGGTATTAATCTTTGCTCATTTGTTGTTGGTATTGCTGTGGTGGATCTTTTTCTCCAATTTGGTTCCTGATATTTTTCACTATTGTTCAAAAATATTTTTTCTTGAACTTCATACTATACTCTTCCCTTTTCTTACTCCATATTGCCTTATTTCTCCCCTTTTAATTACAATGTAAATTCTTTTCTTTATCTTGTTTCTATTCCCTACTTTTATTATTTTCCCTTCCTCTACCCTCTTGAACTTATTTTTCTTTCAGTTAATCATCTCATATCTGTTTTCCTTTCTTATAATAGTCAATCTCCTTACAGCTTTATTATTATTTGCTCATTTGCTGTTGATAGTGTGGATGTGGTGGGGGTTATTACTGCAAAAGTGGGTTTTGTTTCCTGAGCTGTTTTGTTTTGTTCTGGCATCACCTGTACAACATCATACAAGGCATGGTGGGCAGTGTGACTGTCAGACAGGACTTGGAGGAAAAACCCCACCAAAGAATGACTCAACAACAGCCAAAACCAAATTACAACAAGAGAGAACATATAAATGGGATAAAGGGCATCCCAACAGCACCTAGCTCAGAAGATTAAGGGGGCTGCATCATTGAGTCCCATAGGTCTTTTACCACAGGTCACTCCATGAAGACATGGAGTTAAAGCAGATCAATCTAATACACAGAAAGAAACAAGAAGAGCAGACTAAAATGGGGAGACTAAGAAATACACCCAATCAAAAGGAAAGGAGGAATCCCCAGAAAAAGTGCTAAATGAAGTTGAAGCAAGCAATCTGTCAGACACCAAGTTAAAAAAATGGTTAAAAGGGTCCTCAAAGAGCTCAGTGAGAACTACAAGGTACTCTATGGAAGCTACAAGGAACTTACTAGAACCACATCAGCATGAAAAAGTAAAGACACTCTATCACTGAGCTGCAGGAAATGAGGAATGCAATATCTGAAATGAAGAATACACTAGAAGGAATTAAAAGCAGGCTAGATGAAGCAGAGGATCGAATCAGCAATTTGGGGGACAAGGTAGGAAAAACTCCAGAGAGAGCAACAAAATGAAAAAGATTCAAAAAGAATGAAGAGGATGTAAGGAAGCTGCAGAACAACATGAATCATAATAATATCTGTATAATAAGGATATCAGAAGGAGAAGAAGGGCAAGGGATAGAAAACCTGTTTGAAAACATAATGATGGAAACTTCCCTAATTTGATGAGAGAAAAAGTCACAGAAGTCCAGGAAGCACAGAGGGTCCCAAACAAGAGGGTCCCAAACAAGAGGAACCCAAAGAGGCCCACTGCAAGATGCATCATAATTAAAATGGCAAATTCAAAGACAAAGAGAGATTTTTAAAGGCAGCAAGGGAGAAACAGGAAGCAACACACAATCAATCCCTGGATAAGGCTAGCAGCTGACTTTTCAGTGGAAATGCTCCAAGCCAGAAGGGAATGGCAAGAAATATTCCAAGTAATGAAAAGCAAAGGCCTGCAACCAAGACTAATCTAACCAGTGAGTCTCTCAATTAAAATGGAAGAGCAAATAAGAAGTTTCCCAGACAAAAGAAGGCTCAAAGAATACATTTCCACCTAACCAGCACTGCAAGGTATGCTAAAGGGACTATTTTAAGAAGATAAATGAAAGAGAGAGAGAGACAGACAGACACAGGTACAAAGGAAAAAAATGGCAATGAATAAGTACTTATCAATAATAATCTCAAATGTGAATGGATTAAATGCTCCAATCAAAAGACATAGGGCAGCTGAATGGATAAGAAAACATGACCCACACATATACTGCCTACAAGAGACCCACCTCAGAACAAAAGACCTACACAGAATGAAAGTGAAGCGATGGAAAAAATATTCCATGCAAACGGACATGAAAAAAAGGTGGGGTAGCAATACTTGTATAGATTTTCAAACAAAGGCCATAAAAAGAGACAAAGAAGGACATTACATAAAGCTTAAAAGTAATAATCCATCAAGAAGAAATAACCATTGTAAATATATATGCACCCAAGACAGAATCACCCAAATACATAAGGAAAATCTTGGAGGACTTCAAGAAAGATATAGACAGCAACACACTCATTGTAAGGGATCTTAATACCCTATTGCCAATAATTGACATTCTACTAGAAAAGAATCAAGAATATTGTGACATTAAACAATATACTAGATCAAATGGACTTATCTGATATATACAGAACCTTTCATCCCAAAGAAGCAACATATACATTATTTTCAAGTGCACATGGAACACTTTAAAAAAGAGACCACATGGTATGACACAAAACAAGCCTCGACAAATTCAAGGAAACTGAAACCATATCAAGCATCTTCTTAGATCAAAATGGCTTGAAACTAGAAACCAATCTCAAGAAAAATAAAAGCAAAAACATTCAAATTCATGGAGATTGAATAACATGCTTTTAAATAATGAATGGGTTAACAAATAGATCAAGGAAGAAATCAATATGTATCTGGAAACATAAAAATGAACACATGAGAGCTCCAAACCTATGGGACACTGCAAAGGCAGTCCTGAGAGGGAAGTTCATAGCAATACAGGCCCACCTAAAAAAGAAAAGTCTCAAATAAAAAAACCTAAACCTACATGTGCAAGAACTAGAGGAACAACAATAAGCAAAGCCCACAACAAGTAGAAGGAAAGAAATAATCAAGATCAGAACAGAATTAAATGACATAGAGACTAAAAGAACAATTTAAAGGGTCAATAAATCCGTAAACTGGTTCTTTGGAAAGATAAAATTAACAAGCCTTCAACCGGACTCATCAAGAAGAGAGAGGAGCCAAATAAATAAAATCAGATGAAAGAAAAGACGTTATAATCAATACCATAGAAATAGAAAGAATTGTAAGAAATTAGGAACTAGGAAAAAATCCTACTTACTATAGCAACATTAAAAATAATGTACATAGGAATAAACTTAACCAAGACCTATACTTGGATAGCTATAAGAACACTGAAGAAAGACATTAAAGGAAGGAAGATATAAACAAATGGAAGTATATACCATGTTCATGAATTGGAAGAATTAACATCATTAAAATGTGCATACTACCCAAAGTAATCTGTAGATTAAACACAATCCCTATTACAATATCAATGACATGTTTCACAGATCTAGAACAAATATTTGAAAAATTTATATGGAACCAAAAGAGACCCTGAATAGCTTCACAATCATGAGAAATTAGAACAAAGTAGGAGGAATCACAGTATCTGATATCAAAGTATACTACAAGGCCACTATAATCAAAACAGTCTGGCACTGGCATAAGACAGACACATAGATCAGTGGAACAGAATAGACAGCTCAGAAATAAACCCACATCTCTATAGTCAATTAATATCTGACAAAGGGGGCAAGAGCATAGAATGGAGTAAAAATAACATCTTCAATAAATGGTGTTAGGACAGGTACATATGAAAAATGAAACTAGATTACCGATTTATACCATACCTCAGAATAAAATCAAAATGGATAAAAGACTAAAACAAGCTATGACACCATGAAAGTCCTAGAGGAGAACACAGGAAGGAAATTTCAGATATCTCACACAGCAATATTTTTGCCGATATGTCTCCTAGGGCAAGGGAAATAAAGGAAAAAATAAACAAATGGGACTACATCAAATTTCTTCTGCATGGCTAAAGAAAACATCAACAAAATGGAAAGGGAACTGATTGTAATGGACAACATATTTGGCAATGACACCTCAAACTAAAGTCTGACCTCTAAAATATATAAAGAACTCATATGACTCAACACCAGGAAGACAAATAATCCAATTAAAAAAATGGGTGAAGGACTTGAATAGACACTCCTCTAAGGAAGATATACAGAGGGTCTATAGGCATATGAAAGGATGCTCAGCATCGATAGCCATCAGAGAGATGCAAATTAAAACCACAATGAGATACAACCTCACACAGGTCAGAATGGCCATCATAAAATCAACAAACAAGTGTTGGTGAGGATGTGGAGAAAAGGGAACCCTAGTGCACTGTTGGTAGGAATGCAGACTGGTGCAGCTACTGCGGAAAACAGTATGGAATTTCCTCAAAAAATCTATAAATGCCTTTTGACCTAGTGATTCCATTGCTGGGATTATACCATAAGAATTCTGAATCACCAGTTCAAAAGAACTTATGCACCCCTGTGTTCATAGCAGTGCTATTTTTAGTAGCTAAGTGGTGGAAACAGCCTAAGTGCACATCAGTGAATGAGTGGATCAAAAAACTGTGGTACATTTACACAATGGAATACTACACAACAGAACAAAATAAGGAACTCCTACTTTTTGTGTCAGCATGGATAGAAGTGGAGAATATTTTGCTAAGTGAAATAAGCCAGGGAGTGAAGGACAAATACCATATGATCTCACCTATACGAGGAATCTAATGAACAAAACAAACAAAGTAGAACTAGAGACATGGAAACAAGGAACAGACTGACAGGGACCAGAGGGATGGGAGAGTGGGATAAGGGTGGAAAGAGGAGGAAGTGACTAGTTTCAGAACATGTATGAATGACCCACAGACATGGACAACAAGGTGGGGACTGACTGTGGAGCAGTGGGTAGGCTGGATGGAGGAGAACCAAAGGGGAAAAACTGGGATAACTCTAATAGAACATTAAATATTTAATAAAAAGAAACTGAAAGTTAAAAAAAACACAATTTAGCTAGTTTAAAATTCCATGGAAGTAAACATTTCAAAATGCAATCTTTTACTAAATTTAGAACTTGGGAAGATAATATTATTTTAAAGAATAATTATTTTGTTTTTAAATCACTGGTCTTTAAGTGATGTCTCTCAAACTATTTTCATTCTTACAAAGCTCTTTCCCTAGTTGATTCTTCAGGGAGGGCTTTTGGGAATAGTATTCCCCGAGTCTTACACATTACTAACAATTGTGTCCTGATTAACAGTCAGTTTTGTTGTGTATACACACATTTCCTCATTTCACATTTTCTTTCCTGGTATCTTCACTGTCAAAGTTTAATGATAACCTAATTTTCTAAGTCGTTTCCTCTTTTTTCTGGTAGATGTGCAAAACCCTTTAAAAATTTTCAAGCCCAATAATTTTACCAGAATGAATCTTAATGCTCATTATTCTGGCCCGACATTCTTAGGTACTTGGTATATTTTTTAATATGTACAATAGTTTCAAATTTTTTAAAAGACATTTACTTTGAATTATAATTTTAAGTACATGTTTTGTCCTTTGCTTTGGTTTTCTTCTTCAGGAATGCCTGTTATCTGTATCTTCTCTCCTTTGTACATACTCATTATTTGTCACTTTTTCTCAAATCCTTTTTATCTTTCATTTCTTTCTGATTAAAAACAATTTGTGCCTTCTTTTTCTAAAGGTATTATTTGTTGTTTATTTGCTTTTTCCTTCTAGTTTAATATCCATTTCTGAAATAACTAGTTCAGGGGTATTTATAATTGTTTTCCTGAGCTGTAACTTCATTTGAGTTTTACTAAAGCTGGTTTATGTTCTTTCATGTCTTGTATAATTTTCTTAATGTCTTTTAGTTTGCTATGAATTAATAAGTTATAGTAACTGACTTGTCTTGTAGGCACATTTTTCTAGCATCCTTTGTCTTTAATGATGTTATTTTTCTTTTTTCTTTTCCCCACAATAACATTGTATGGGATTTGACCTGGAAGTTGCTTGTTTTTATATAAATTTAGTCTTCAAGTTTTGAAGACTAAAGAATGAGGTTTGAGTGGTTTTTCTAACTCTACAGAACGCCCTCTTCTAATTTTTTTTTTTCCCTTTTTGGTACAGTGTCCAACAGTTTGGAAGCCTGCTTTCAGAGACTCCAGGTTCTGTTCTCCTCCACTTTGATCTGGTCCTTCTATTTCCTTTCTCTCTCAAGTTCCTACTCTGCTCAATTTTGATTCACTTCTAGAAGCTCCTCCTCAGTGTGGAGTCTTGTCCTGGAAGGGAAGGAGCTTTACTGAATTTATTTTGAGAGCTCTCACAGGGTAGACTGCTCTAGTCCTTTCTGTTTACCTTAGTGAAGATATATGGTAATAACCTACTATGGGAGAGAATGAAACCCTCTCCATTTTAGCTACTATTCTTAAAATGTCTACTGTACTTTCCAGTAAACGGGTGCTAGCTATTTCCAGGTTTTCCCTTTCTCAGCGTTGTTAGATGCCAATCCTGTTGCTTGCTTGTTCCTTTCAGCACAATGCTGATACCATGCAGGTGCAGTTGTTGGTGATTTGTCTCCACAAACTTGCATTTAAAGGTTCATGAGGATATTTGTCATCTAGTTCTATTTTAAATACTGAACACGGGTATTTGCCTTTGCCATCTAGTTGACGTTTTTGTGGGAATTTGGAGATTCAAGTATGTTTTTAAATCTTCACCCAAGGACACTTTCACTTGTTTTTGGAGAGAGAAAAGGAAACATCGACACAAGAGAAGCATTGATCAGTTGCCTTTGTACACACCCAGACTGGGGATCCACACAGGGATCAGGGATCACATGTGCCTGCCACTGGATCAACATGAACCCACAACCTAGGTATGTGCCCTGAGCAGGAATCAAACCCAACACCTTTCAGTTACCTGATGATGCTCTAGCCACTGAGCCACAATAACCAGGGCTCAACTATGCCTTCTGACACCACTGCTATTTTCTCTAAATCCCTAGTATTATTTTTTTTCTTCAACATCCATTTTTCTAAAATAATGTAGGGTACAGCTAGATGAAAGTCAGAAGATGTAAGTTCTAGTTTCATCTAAAAAAGTGACAAAACATTACTTTTATATTTCCTATTGATTAAATAAAAAGGGATAATCACATTCACTATAGAGATTTAAGGTGGAACCATATAAAATTGCTGTTTTTGTAGTTTAAAATGATTAATTAATGAAAATTTTACATGGTTCAATCTAACACATGTGAATATTAATCAAATTCTTTCAGATTACTGGATATAGGCAATAGAAAAGGTCAAGACTAATGTTAACATACAACATAGCATAGCTTCATCTTTTCTTCTAATTATAAACTTCTAAAAGCAGTGTTTAAAAAAAAAAGATTTATTTACTTTTAGGGAGGGGACAGGAGGAAGAGAGGGAAAGAACCGTCAATGTGTGGTTTGCTCTCTTATGCCCCCTACTGGGCACCTGGCCCACAACCCAGGCATGTGCCCTGACTGGGAATCAAACTGGCAACCCTTTCATTCACAGGCTGGTGCTCAATCCACTGAGCCACACCAGCCAGGGCTGAAGGCGATGTCTTGATTATTTGTGGTTCCTCTAGTTTCCTACCTCTCCAACTCTTCATGCAGAGATATAGCTCTGCTCATTTTTCTCAGGTGTATGTCCTCATTTTGCTGACTCTTCCATTTAGACTTGGACTCCAGGGAAGGCTCTCTGCTTCTGAGGATTTAACTACCATATGCATGTGGATGATATAATAATCTTCTTGCCCATCTCTAACATTTAATTAAATTCTATATGGCATTCTTATAAAACAGATATGTTTCTCACTCTGATGGGTCACAGAGTAAAATGGTCAACTATAAAACTCAAACATCTCCAATACTTTTCTTAAACAAGTTCCTTTGGAGGAATCCCTGGCTCTATGCTGTTTTTACCTCAAATTACTTCTAGTGATTGATCTATCTTGTGCTTGTTCTTACACCTATGTTCATTTTATGAGAACCATGTACAGTAAACTCTTACATCAATATAATATTGGCCAAGATAACGGTGTGTGATATATTGAAATGCAACAACATTCCAAAATACATGTAGACATTTAAATTTCTGTAGTTGAAGACCAAGTTAATAATCAGTGGCATTCAGCCCTGGCCATGTGGCTCTATTTGTTGGAGTATTATCCCGTACACCAAAAAGTTGTACATTTGATCCCCAGGTGGAACATGTATGGGAGGCAACTGATGGATGTTTCTCACTTTGTCTCCCTTCCTCTCTAAAAAAAATCAGTAAGGCACATTCTCGGTTGAGGGAAAAAACCAGTGACATTTAAAATATTAATCTTTACAACTGCTACCATAGTGCTCCTTCCATAATGTATAGCAAAGATATATTGCTTACCTCAAGATGAATGAGAAGAAAGCAACACTACATCAAAACAAATTTTAAAAACTAAAAATTTCTGTATCAATGTTCTACGATAGACCTTTCTGCATGGGTATTCAGTGACTTTTTGGAGGAAAAAAAACACCAAAAACCAAAAACACACACAAACCACCAATACAGTAGGTTAAAAAAAAACCCACTGTAAATCTAAAATTCATTTCATTTCAGGGTTCCCCAGAGAATTCTTCAATAAAGTACAGAAATTCCACTAAAAACATAAAATAGCATACTGAAGGAACATATATGCCTCCATATGTACTTTTATATACAACAATTATTGATTGTTGCCCAGTAACTATTGTAAATTACTGCAGAAAAATATTCACCACTGGTTTCATACCAACTGTTCTGAAGCCACAAGTTTAAGGAACTTTTTGATGAAGTCTATGAGTCCTTGGATGGTTCGGGTTCGCTCTACAGCCCACTTCTTTGTTTTCATTATAGGGGTGTCTCCCACAGCCTTTAGCAGGATGTCAACTGTAAAAGGAAAAGAAATTGACAATTGCATTAAAACATCTGAAGTGAAATTAAACCTTTACTCTGCACTTAAGTTTATATATTGGGTTGGCTAAAAGGTTCGTTTGTTTTTTTTCCTGGAATGGCTCTAGTACAGTTAGTTGTCTTTAACTTCATTCAAAACAATTCTGTTATATTGTATTGTGACAGCTGTCATAAAAAAATTATCAAAACTGGTGAATTTTTGTGCAGCCATTTTAATATTAAAGATGGAAGAAGGTGCGTAACATTTTCGGTGTATTATGCTTTATTACTTCAAGGTTAAAAACAGGGACTTCTAGCCAAGATGAAGGCATAGGTAGATACACTTTGCTTCCCTGCACAACCAAAAGAAGGACAACAACAAATTTAAAAACAAAAAACCAGAACTGCCAGGAAATCGAACTGTATAGAAGTCTGACAACCAAGGAGTTAAAGAGGAAACATTCATCCAGACTGGTAGGAGAGGCAGAGAGAATAGCTGGAGGACCAGGTAGGCAAGGTGGTGGCTAGCGTCCCACATTTGTGTGCAGATAAATAGGTAAAACATCTGGAGAGTGAGACAGGTGGCGTACCCCAGGGTCCCAGCACAGGAAAAAAAAGCATCAAAACCTCTGGCTGTAAAAACCGGTAGAGGTTGAGGCAGCAGGAGAAACTCCCACCCTCACAGAAGAGTCTGTTGGCAGCCCAGGGGAGTCTTAGAATGTACCTAAACCCACCCACCAGGAATCAGCACCAGAAGGGCCCAATTTTCTTGTGGGTACTGGGGAAAGTGACTAAAAGACACCAAGAACCAAGCAAATGGCATTGTTCCTTCTGATCCCTCCTACTACAGACAGCACCCCAATGTTGGGAAGAGGGTTGCCCTGTCTTGGTGAATACTAAGGCTCTGTCCCCTACAATGTAACAAGTGCTCTGAGACCAAGAAATATGGCCTAAATGGAAGAACAGATCAAAACTCCAAAAATAGAACTAAGTGATGAAGACATAGCCAACCTATCACATGCAGAGTTCAAACCTTGGTAATCAGGATGCTCACAGAAATGGTTGAATATGGTCACAAAATGGAGGCAAAAGTGAAGGCAATGCAAAGTGAAATAAAGAAAAATGTACAGGGAATGGTGAAGGGAAGGAAACTGGGACTCAAATCAATGATCTGCAGCAGAAGGAAAAAATAAACATTCAACAAGAACAGAATGAAGAAACAAGAATTCAGAAAAATGAGGAGAGGCTTAGGAACCTCCAGGACATCTTTAAACATTCCAACATCTGACTTATAGGGGTACCAGAAGGGGAAGAGGAAAATCAACAAGTGGAAAACTTATTTGAACAAATAATAAAAGAGAACTTCACCAATCTGGCAAAGGAAATATTCTTCCAGGAAGTCCAGGAAGCTCAGAGAGTCCCAAAGAAGTTGGACCCAAGGAGGAACACACCAAGGCACATCATAATTACATTAGCCAAGATTAAAATGAAGGAGAGAATTCTAGAAGCAGAAAGAGATAAAGGGACAGTTACCTACAAAGGAGTTCCCATCAGACTGTCAGCTAATTTCTCAAAAGAGACCTTACAGGCAAGAAGGGGCTGGAAAGAAGTATTCCAAGTCATGAAAGGCAAGGACCTACATCCAAGATTGCTCTATCCAGCAAAGCTTTCATTTAGAATGGATGGGCAGATAAAGTTCTTCTCAGATAAGGTCAAGGAGTTCATCATCACCAAGGCCTTATTATATGAAATGTTAAAGGGACTTATCTAAGAAAAAGAAGATAAAAAATATGAACGGTGAAAAGACAGCAAACTCAGTTATTAACAACCACACCTAAAACAATAGCAGACTAAGTGGACACCTAAAACAGGAGTGGAGCCACAGAAATGGAGATCACCTGGGAGGTTAGCAACAGGAGAGTGGGAGGAGGTGGGGGAGGAGGTACAGAGAATAAGTAGCATAGAAGGTGGGGAGAAAATAGACAGGGAGAGGGCAAGAGTAGTGTGGGAAATGTAGAAGCTAAAGAACTTATGACACATGGATATGAACTAAAGGTGGGGGGAGTGTAGGTGGAAGGGGGAGTGCAGGGTGGAAGG
>PVKM010007292.1:0-41964 GCA_004027735.1 Carollia perspicillata | reverse complement strand
TATGGCAGTGCTGCTAGTAGATGAGGTAAATTGGGGACTGAAATCGACAGCTGGGTTTAGCAACGGGGAGGTCGTCACTGATCTTAATGAAATAACACAGTGAGTAGTTCGGTGGAGCAAAAGCCTGCTCAGAATGCAATGGAAAGGGCAGTGGAGGCAGGGGAGTTGGACAGAGAGAACGTAGCCGTTCTCTCAGGCGCTGCCTGAGAGAGAAGCAGAGAAAAAGGGCAGTGTCTGGAGAAGGAAGTGGGCTCAGAGGGTGTCAGTTTTGTTGTGTTTGTTTGTGTTAAGGTAGAAACAGTATTTTTTCTGCTGGAAATCATCCAGCAGAAGGGAGTGAAATTGATGATGCAAGGGAGAAAGGAGGCATTTCTAGGTCAGTGTCCTTGACTAGGCAAGAAAGGCTGGGAGCTTGGCACAAGTGGCAGGAGAGGCCAAAGGGAAGGGTGCAGAGGCTGGTGGGTTGGTGTATGTGAGGGCGGAAGTTTATGAAAGTTCTCTTTTGACTGTTTCTGCCTCCTTAGTACTAAGAGTAAGAATGGGAAAGGAAGAAGAGTTTGAGATTTGAGTAGAGCGGGGAGCACCAGGACTAGAGAGGAAGCTCTCATGTGATTTTTAAACAGTCTCTTTAACATGAAAAGTAATTCCAAATATAATTATTTGAAAGTAAGGATCTCATTTTTCAGTTGAAATAATTGTATTGACTAATATGTTAAGTGGATGTGTATTATATTTTGATATATGTCAAATCATTTTCTAAAATTACGTTGCTTATTGATTATACATTAACTCAGAAATTTATTGAATGTTCTCGTATAGTATACGTTTTTGCAAAGAATAGTCATGGTTACTGAATTTAATATTATCTTATGTGTTTTTTACTATATTATCACACTTTGTTCAGGGCTCTGTGTGACACCCCAGGTGTGGATCCGAAGCTTATTTCTAGAGGTTGGGTCTATAATCACTATAGATGGATTGTGTGGAAACTGGCGGCAATGGAATTTGCCTTTCCTAAGCAATTTGCTACTAGATGCTTAAATCCAGAAAGGGTGCTTCTTCAGCTAAAATACAGGTGAGTTTAAAGCATTGCATTATGTGCTCATACCCTGCAGTGTGATTCAGACTTCCGTGCAGTCTGTGACTTCAGGCCTTAAAGGCACACACGCCTGTGGGTGGTGAACGTGCCGTCCCGCGCTGGTGCTCAGTCGTGTGGAGTAGTTCTCTTCTCGTCTCCCTGGCCCCACCTAAGAGAAGCCACATGTTCACACAGCTTTTGCTTCCCTCTTCCCCCACCCCCTCCTTAACTTCTTGGCATATGAGAAGGATATGAATTTCCAATTTGATCTACTATTTGCGAATTGCTAATAAAGCATTTTTGCATTTTGGGGGTTTTAATATTTAACTGATATTTTAACAGCATAAAACTTAATGTACTGCTAGCTACTAAATTTTAAATTCTCTTCAATCTCAGTATTTCTTCAGTAAAAGTACTACATTTTTATTGTCAATTAATAGATGACTGTTTTTACATTGAAATTGTAGACTCACAATTTCTAAAATAATTTATTTTTCTTTTTAGATATGATGTGGAAATTGATAGAAGTCAAAGATCGGCTATAAAAAAGATAATGGAAAGGGATGACACAGCTGCAAAAACCCTTGTTTTCTGTGTTTCTGAAATATTTTTACCAAGCTCAAGTTTACCTGAAACTTCTAGCAATAAAACTAGTGGTGTGGATACCAGCAAAGCAGCCACTGTGGAGCTGACAGACGGATGGTACGCTGTGAAGGCCCAGCTGGACCCTCCCCTCTCGGCTCTGGTACAGAAAGGTAGATTGGCTGTCGGTCAGAAGATCATCACTCATGGAGCAGAACTGGTAGGCTCTCCTGACGCCTGTTCACCTCTTGAAGCCCCAGAATCTCTGAGATTAAAGGTATGTTAAAGTAATGCACTCTCTTGATAAAAATCAGTCACTGATTCAGTTAAATTTTAGAAAGGTTTTACATTTAAAATTTTAAATATACTTACTCCTGTTAAGGATATTCTGGTTTTTTTAGTGTACTCTAATCTCAGTATAAGCAGCAGTTTTCTCAGACATGCTTCTCAGAATGTACACCCATCATTAAGCCACATGTGACTATATAAGGCTTATGACCCCCGGAAGTAGTCACTGATGCAACTCCCCCTGACCTCCCCATTCAGGCCCCACAAAGGCAACCCCTGCAGATCCCCTTGGCTCTGTCTTGGCTTATATGCTGTGTCTTCTTCTCTCCTTCAGTTTAGACATTGACTTATATTAGCCCCCTGCTGTGAGAGAGGGCCGAAGCCTATATTCAATGTTTACGTTATAATGACTATGAAAAATATTTTTTGCAACCCAGCATACAATATATATATGATTACATTTCCTTTTTAAGAACTTACTGCTTTCCCTGGAGTTACTGTGTTGCGTTTTCTTCTCCCTTCTTAATTTTCTGTGTCCTTACCACCAACATAGGAGTTACATAAAACTCATCTCAGTGTTTTAAAATAGCCTTTTTCGGGTCCATTTCTTTTTCTTTGAGATCTTTGTACCTCTCCATATTCTTGCTTTATTCTAAAGTGGTGATTTTCTATATAAGCTACACAGATATTATTCTGGACAGTATTTTCACCTCTTTCTGTGTCAGCAGAATTTTCTGAATTTCATATCTTTCTAGATTTATTCTTTAGTTTTAAAGGCACACAACCTCCAGAGGCTTCTTGAGAAAGGGAGTATGTAGCTGTTTTAATCATACTGTAAGGTTGGCCAAATGTAGACTTTGAGGTTCAAATAATTTATTTAGAATTTTGAAGACATTTCCTCTATTAACTTGTTGCTTCTAGTTGTAGCTTCTGCTGCATTCAAGCGATTCTCATTTCCCAGCCGTTCACTGTGGGATCTTTTTCCAAGACATTTTCAACATCATTTGTCTCCAGTATTCTGAAATTTCATAATAAGGTACTTTGGTATCAGCCTTACTTTTTAATCATTGTCCTGGGTCCACAGTGGCAATTAGTCTATAAACATATGTCCTTCATTGAGTTCTGGGGAAGTTCCTTGAAGTAGTTCTTTGATCAGTTCTTCCCTTCCATTTTTCTCTCTTCATTTTTTTAAATTCTGAACATTTAGGCACTAGGCCTCTTAGATTGGTCCTCTAATTTTCTTGTTTTTTTCCTCCTATCTTCCATTTTGTTGTCTTCTCCCCACCAATTTTCAGTTCTTAATTTTCCTTTTAATCCCTAAAGTGAATCTGTGCCTGTTGGCATAATGTTTAATTTTCGAGAGACCATTATTATTCCTTAATTTTTTTTCTTTTTTATGACATCTGGTTCTTGTTACATGCATATAGCATCTTTTCATCTTTCTGAAGAGATTGATTAATATTTCGATTTACTTTAGTTTTTTATGCTTCGTGTGTTTTTTTCCTATGAGAACCGCCTTTCTTGTTTGGATCTCAGGTTGGATACTTTCCTCAACTGGTAATTGTTAGTTCTTCTTTCCTCTTCAAGAGTGGGGCACTAATGAGCTGTTTAGAAGCTCTGTGTGAGGTGGGGCTTGTCAACCTGTTGGGTGGTAAGACAGAGATTTGATTTTTTTTCATTAGGAGACCCTCAAACATCAGTGACTCTTCTGAGAGCTAAGCGGAGTGAGGAAACTAAAGGGGGATTCCTTTGCAGCATAAAGGGTTTTTTTGTTTGTTTGTTTTCAATATAGCATCTCACTTGCACCCTAGCTACTTCTGCCTGGTGGTCCAGAGTCCAGGACATGTGTGGCTCAGTCTCTTCAGAAAGTAAACCCTCCTGGGATCTTTTTGAGCCCAGAAGAGGGAAGAACAGTCACCAGGTTGCTTGGTAACTGAGGTTTTTGTTACCTTCCTCCTGTTTTAAGCTCCTGCCTGCAGAGGTACCTGTTGCCTTCAGTTTTCTTAAATTATTTTGTTTCATATTGGCTTCATAACAACAAGTTTGCTAGCTGAATAACCTTGGGTAGGTTATGTAATTTCTCTTATGCTTAGGTTTTGTCACCTGTAAAAAGGGAATAAGTCTTAGAGTTGTAATGAAGATTAAATGTTAATGTATGTAAAGTACTAACACTGTACCAGGCACCACAGTAAATGCTCTATGAATGTTTGCTATTTTTATTAACTGTAATTGTTCTTGAGCTGCTTTATTATATACCACTTGTCCAACAAATGATTAACTTCCAAAATTTTGGTAATTACCTCATCTACTGTCCTCTTCAGTTCTTTGTCCTTACAGGTCTTTTTGAGGAAGCCCAGGTAAATAAGTACATTTTAACCCATCATGTTTAAATTGAATTCTGTTCTATTAATTTTCTAATACAGGCATACTTCCAAGATATTATTGTGGGTTCAGTTCCAGACCACCACGATACAACGAATATCTCAATAACATGAGTCAAATGAATATTTTGGTTCCCCATTGCATATAAAAGTTGTTTACTTGTAGTCTACCGATTTTCAACCTTTTTCATCTCATGGTACACATGAACTGATTACTAAAATTCTGTAGCACACCAAGAAACATATACTTTTTCTCAATCTGACCCAAAAAGGTATAATTTTTATTTTGATCATCACCTGAGGACATTTTTTTCATTGCTTTTAGAGAGTGGGGAAGGGAGAGGGGAAGAGAGGGAGAGAAACATCAATGCAAAGCTGTTGCAAATCTGTTGCCTCCTGCATGCACCCAGACGGGATCAAACCCATAACCCGGGCATGTCCTGACCAGGAATCAAACCTTCAACCTTTTAGTTATTGGGATGACACTCTAACTGACTGAGCCATACCAGCCAGGGCAAAATAGGTATAATTTTGATTCATTCACATCAGATGGCTATTGCTATGTTAGCTATTGTCATTTTTTGATTTGACAGTCTAAGAGAAAAGAAGTCAGTGCCTTTTTCTACGTAGTCAGGTATTGTGCATTTTAAAAGTTCTTGTGGCACACCACTGTGTCTCTTGTGGCTATGGCACCAGTTGAAAATTGCTGCTGTAATCTACTAAGTTTGCAATAGCATTTTATCTAAAAAAACAATGTGCATACCTTAATTAAAAAATACTTTATGTCCTAAAGATGCTGACCATCATCTGAAGCTCCAGCAAGTCTTTTTACTGGTGGAGGGTCTTGCCTCCACACTGATGGCTGCTGATTGATCAGGTGGTGGTTGCTGAAGGCTGGGGCGGCTGTGACAGTTTCTTAAAATGAGACAACAGTGACATTTGCTGCATGGACGGACTCTTCCTTTCACAAATGATTTCTCAAAGATCACTGATCACAGATCACCATACCATAATAAAAATGAAAAAGACTTCTTTGAAATACTGTGGAAATTACCAAAATGTGACAAAGGCACAAAGTGAGCAAATGCTGCTTGAAAAATCGTGCCGATAGACTTATTTGATGCAGGGCTGCCACCAACCTTCAGTTTATAAAATACACACAATATCTGTGAAGTGTAATAAAGCATACTGCAGTGAAACAAGGTATGCCTGTAGTCATATTTACATGACATTAAGACTTTAGAGCAGCCCTGGCTGGTGTAGCTCAGTGGATTGAGCTCAGGCCTGTGAACCAAAGGATCGCAGTTTGATTCTCTGTCAGGGCACATGCCTGGGTTGCAGGCCAGTTCCCAGCAGGGGACGCACGAGAAGCAACCATACATTTATAATTCTCTCCCTCTCTCCTCCCCTTCCCCTCTAAAGATAAATAAATAAAATCTCTTTTAAAAAAAGACTTTAGAGCAGTATGAACAATTTTTTTAAAACAGCTTTATTGAGACAATTCACACACCGTGCAATTCGCCCAATGAAAGTGATAATCCCATGGTCACCGAGTTGCTCAGCCATCAGCATGATGACGTTTAGAGTGTTTTGACCAGCAGTCCACTGTCTGTTAGCAGTACCAATCTTCCTCAGCTTTCAGACGTCCACAGGTCTTCCTCAGCCTGAAAAGGGGGAAAAAAGCCTCCCTTGACCCTGCTCTCTGGCCATTGTACAATGGGTTTCCCTCTTTCCACAATTCAGTCTCTTTAAAAAAAATTCTCTTAACAACTTTAAAATTATAGTTGACATTCAGTACTGTATTAGTGTCAGGTGTACAGCATTGTGATTGGTTTGTACACTTCACAAAGTGGTCTCCCCAATATCTCCAGTACCTACCTGGTACCATACATAGTTATTGCAATATTATTGACAGCCTCCCTATCCTGTACTCCCCACTTCCATGGCTGTTTTGTAACTGCCACTTTATACCTTTAATCCCTTCCCCTTTTTCACCCAGGCCCCAGCCCACCTCTTCTCTGGTGACCTTTAGTTTGTTCTCTGCATCTGAGTCTGTTTCTCGAATAATTTTTAAGATACTATATTTTGAAAGTGTTTTTATTTTTAGACAATTTCTCTACTCAATCACTTTCTTATTTCATGACACTTTTTAAAGTGAATGTTTTTAAAGAAGTCCTAAAAGAATGAAAACTTTATGAAATCTGAAATAGAATTGAATATACTTACTGAACTTATAAATTGATGTATTTTTAATTTATTCAGATTTCTGCTAACAGTACCCGGCCTGCTTGCTGGTATGCCAAGCTTGGATTCTCTGCAGACCCCAGACCTTTTCCTCTGCCCTTGTCATCACTTTTCAGTGATGGGGGAAATGTTGGTTGTGTTGACGTAGTTATTCAAAGAGTATACCCTATGCAGGTATGACTTATTCTTGAAACTTACTCTATATTTCTCTCTTTTGAGACAATTAATTTGAATGGTTTCTCCTTAGTGTGTGTTTCTGTTTGATGCATTATTACAGTGGATGGAGAAGACATCATCTGGATTATACATATTTCGCAACGAAAGGGAAGAAGAAAAGGAAGCAGCAAAATATGTGGAGGCCCAACAGAGGAAACTAGAAGGCTTATTCACTAAAATTCAAGCAGAATTTGAAGAGCGTGAAGGTAAAATAAGTTGTATATTACAAGTTTATTTATATGAAAACAAGTTTTTTTTAATTAGAGGTTTTGGAGGCTTCTAATTTAAATTTTATAATCAGGTAAATTGCCTTTAAGTAATAGATTTCTTCTAACTCTGAATCAATATTTTTATTTATTTTTTAATATATTTTATTGACTGTGCTATTACCGTTGCCCTATTTTTTTAACCTCCCCCTGTCTATTTTGTACCCACCATTTATGCTTCTTATTCTCTGTACTTTTCCCCCATTCTCCCCCCTCCTCCTCCCCACTAATAACCTTCCATGTGATCTCCATTTCTGTGATTCTTTTCCTGTTCTAGTTGTTTGCTTAGTTTGTTTATGCTTTTGGGTTTTTTTAGGATCAGTTGCATTTTACTGTTCTACTTTTAATCATCTGTTTCTTAAATGAGTCCCTTTAACATTTCATGTAATAAGGGCTTGGTAATGATAAACTCTTTTAACTTTACCTTATCTGGGAAGGATTTTATTTGCCCTCCCATTCTAAATGAAAGCTTTGCTGGATAGAGCAATCTTGCATGTAGGTACTTGCCTCTCATGAATTGGAATAGTTTCCAGCCCCTTCTTGACTGTAAGATTTCTTTTGAGAAATCAGCTGATAGTCTTATGGGAACTCCTTGGTAGGTAACCCTCTCCTCTCCCTTGCTGCTTTTAAGATTCTCCCCTCATCTTTAATCTTGGGTAATGTAATTATGATGTGCCTTGGTGTGTTCCTCCTTGAGTCCAACTTCTTTGGGACTCTGAGCTTCCTGAATTTCCTGGAAGTCTGTTTCCTTTGCCAGTTGGGGAAGTTTTCCTTTATTATTTTTTCAAATAGTTTTCAATTTCTTGCTCTTCTTCTCCTTCTTGCACCTCTATGATTTGGATGTTGGAACATTTAAAGGTGTCCCAGAGGTTCCTAAGCTACACCTCATGTTTTTAAATTCTTGTTCCTTCATTCTGTTCTGGTTGAATGTTTATTTCTTCCTTCTTCAAATCATTGATTTGAGTCCCAGTTTCTTTCCGTCGGCTGTTGGTTCTCTGTACATTTTCCTTTATTTCACTTTGCATTGCTTTTACTTCTCCCTCTATTCTGCAACCATACTCAACCATTTCTGTGAGCACCCTGATTACCAGTGTTTTGAACTCTGCATCTGATAGTTTGGCTATCTCTTCATTGCTTAGTTCTCTTTTTGGAGCTTTGATCTGTTCTTTCATTTGGGCCATGATTTTTTGTCTTGGCATGCCTATTAGATAGTAAGGGGCAGAACCTTAGGTATTCACCAGGGCAGGGCACCCCACTTGGCTGCGTTATGGTGCTATGTGTGGGGGAGGGGTACAAGAGGGAACAATGGCCCTTGCTCAGCTCTCAGCCAGCTTTCAGTCATTTCCCCTACTACCTTCTGAGCCCTTCTGGTGCCATTTCTCCGGGTGGATGGGCTTGTGTATTTTTTAGTATCCTGTGGGCCCCTCCAATGGATTCTTCTGAGGCTGGGAGTTTCTCCTGCCACCACAACCTCCACAGGTTTTTATAGTCAGAGGTTTTGAGGCTTTCTTTACCCACACTGGAACCCTGGGTTGCACAGTCTTTTTCACTCCCCAGTTGTTCCTCGCGTTTTATCTGCACACAAATGTGGACCACCCTGTCTGCCAGCTACCACCTCACCTACCTGGTCCTCCAGCCTCCACTCTGCTGTGTATCCTCTCACCCTGGCTGCCTGTCTTTGCCCCTCCTACCAGTCTGGATGAATGTTCCTTCTTTAACTCTTTGGTTGTAGGACTTCCATACAGTTTGATTTTCTGACAGTTCTGGTTATTTTTTGTTTTTAAATTTGTTGTTCTTTTTTTTGGTTGTGCAAGGAGGCAAAGTCTACCTATGCCTCCATCTTGGCCAGAAGTCCTGAATCAATATTTTATATTCTCTCTTTTTTATTTTTGCTTTTGAAAAAATTGTTGACATTATTACAGATGTTACCCACTTTCCCTATCTTTGCCCTCCTCCACTCAGCCTGTGCCTTCCTCCCCTGGCCTTCACCACACTGTTTTCTGGGTCAGTGAGCTCTGCATGTATATTCTTTGGCTAATCTCTTCACCTTTTATCCAGTCTTTACTACCTACCTCCCCTCTGAGATGTCAGTCTGTTCCATGTTTCCATGCCTCTAATTCTATTTTGTTCATCAGTTTATTCTGTTCATTAGATTCCACATATAAGTGAGGTCATATGGTATTTGCCTTTCACTGACTGGCTTATTTCACTTAGCATATTACTGTCCAGGTCCAGCCATGCTGTGGCAAAGGGTAAGAGTTCCTTCTTTTTTACATACTCATAGTATTCCATTATGTAAATGTACCACAGCTTTTTTCTCCATTCATCTACTAATGGGCACTTGGGCTTTGTAAAAATGTTATTACATAAATAGACAGAAAATCAATGAACTGACCCCAAATTATTATAACTTTATTCAACACACTGAGCTTTTAGATACTTATAATTGTCTTAGGCAGTAATACATGACATACCCATAGCGCTATTCAGAAGTCTTTAGTAAACTCCCTCGTAAGCTTCAGTACTAAAGCATTTATAGTACCTTTTGCAGTATTAGAGAAAGAACAGCAGTGTGGGAAAGAACCATCAAATTATTTCCTCCTAGATAAGTTCTATATGATACCACTTACATGTAAAGGATAAAGAAGACAAACTTGTAATAAATAGAGAATATAATGGTGGTTACCAGGGGATGGGTGAGGGGTAACACTGATGGTATTTAAGTACAAATTTGCAACAAGTAGTAAATAAACCAGAGAGCTAATGCTCAGTATACTGAATATAAAGAACTATATTGTACTGCAGTTATGCAATGTGATAAATGTTTACACAAAGAACAATTATATTGCATATATAAATGTATCAAAGTAACATGTTGTACACCTTAAATTTATAGGGTGTTATATGTCAAATACATTAAAAAGAAAAAAAAAGAGCCCTGGCTGGTGTAGCTCAGTGGATTGAGTGCGGGCCTATGAACCAAACGACCGCGGTTCGATTCCCAGTCAGGGCACATGCCTGGGTTGCAGGCCAGTTCCCAGCAGGGGACACATGAGAGGCAACCACACATTGATATTTCTCTCCCTCTCTCCTTTCCTTCCCTTCCCCTCTAATGATAAATAAATAAAATCTTTAAAAAAAAA
Organism: Carollia perspicillata; assembly: GCA_004027735.1. Lineage (NCBI taxonomy): Eukaryota > Metazoa > Chordata > Mammalia > Chiroptera > Phyllostomidae > Carollia > Carollia perspicillata. The sequence goes on along the minus strand of PVKM010007292.1, from coordinate 31,766 downwards.
AAAAAGAAAGCACTCAAAAAATTAGTTTCCCCTGAACCATTGTCATTCTTTCTTCTGTGTCTTTTTCTTCATTATGTAATTTTACAGTTATTGTTATTGCAGTTGTTCAGTTTTATGTTGTTTTACTTGGAGCTAGAACTTGTTTTTCCTAGGCATCAATTTTAATAGTAAAAATCATAAGTGTTTTTGCTTACAGGTCATGTAATTTTCTTTTTTACCTTCCTTTTTTATTGCTGAAAACTGTGTTCTGCTTTTCTTCATGATTTTCTATATCATTTAACGTCATGTTCTATATAAATATGCAAAAAAATTACACTCTCAAAATTTGATTTTTTTAAACATATTACTCGTTCATGCTGTTTTCATGATTTAAGTGAATTGTGGATTTACTTAATTTCCAAATAAATCAGGTAAACTCTTTGACATGTTTTTAAAAGATTTTATTGATTTATCCTTAGAGAGAGAGGGAGGGAAGGAGAAAGAGAGGGAGAGAAACATCAGTGTGTGGTTGCCTCGCACTCGTCCCATACTGGGGACTGGCCCACAGCCCAGGCATGTGGCCTGACTGGGAATCAAACCCGTGACCCTTTGGTTCTCGGGCCCTCGCTCAATCCACTGAGCCACACCAGCCGGGGTTTTTTAACAGTGTTTTAAATCATGAATACATTAGCTTCACATTTTCCTAGAAAGCTTATTTTTTAACTTCCTTTATTTGTTTGTTTTTTGCTTGGTTGTCTTTTTTTCAGGGTTGTTAACTTTGTAGATTAGCTAATTAGTAATGCTGTTTTTTCTAGAAAATATAACAGAACAATGTACACCATCATGTGCACTAACCAGACAGCAAGTGTGTGCTCTGCAGGGTGGTGCAGAGCTCTATGAAGCAGTAAGGACTGCGCCTGACCCCAGTTACCTTGAGGTGAGAGAAGAAGAGGGCGTGTTGTGGGCATCCTCTGGCTGTCACGAGAAGCAGTGTGTTGAAATGCTGTTTCTCAAGGCGGGTGTTTGCATTTCTGGGATCCATAGTGATGAGCTAGACAGGGTGCTATAGTTGTGATTCTATATCAAATAAAGGATAGGTAGGAGGATTAAGCAATTTTATATATTAAATAAGTATGGTTTAAAATACAGAGAAAAGTTGGTTACTTTTGAAATGCAACAAGTGCCTTCTCTGTCATATCTTAGTTTCCATGTTCTCAACTCCTTCTCAGACCCTACCCAGAGACTGTGTCATGACCTCTACCTGAAAGGGACTTACGTAGACAAGTGCAGAAGAATTGAACTGTGTTAGAAATGGCATAGGCTTGAGAATCATGCCTCTGCTGTTGACCAGCAAAGCAAATTGGACATAAAATAGCTTTAAAATGGGCATAAAGTAAGTTGTTCTAGGATCAAATTACATAACGTATGTAAAAGAATACTGTTAATAAAGTTTCTTATGTTAGTTGCTGTTGTTAGAACATCATTTTCTATATTAAGGTAAACTACCTCCTAAATTTGTAGTCACCCAGGTATCTAATTAATGCAAGGATTGGTTTTCTAGGTAGGGAGGGGGTGAGAAATTTTAGGAATACTGTTGTTTGTTTATTGATAATTCTCATTAATTTGGCGACAATAAATATTGTATATAGCCTGAAGATTTTAAAAATAAATGAGACTACAAAAAAAAAACCCACAATTCTCCACTAGGAGCCTAAGCAGTGCTGTTCTGAATAGAATTCCCTCATATTCCAAAATGATACAACTCAGATTCTCTCTGTGAAATTTGAGTCCAATTTGAAAGCCTATGAGTATACTTGCTACAAGTCTGTAAGTTAAGGCTTTATTTTGCTTTCCTGAAACATCATTTGCTTCTATAGCTTATATTGTTACATATGTTGAAGCTTGTGCTTTCTCTGAGTCATCATGAAGATAGTTTTAATTTCATTTACAAAATTTAATGAAATATTTATTAGTCTGGTATCCCTTTATATAATTCATTATAAAGAGAAGTAATGAGCAGAATGACAGTTGGAGGACTAAATTCTGGACCTGGTCCTACCACTTTGTATCTGGACAAGTGGTTTATCTCTTAGGCTTTCTGTCTACCTTCTATCAAAGGAAGGTCTGAGAGGGGCTAATCTTTGTGGTTCTGAGTTTGTGTGATCTGAGATTTCACTCAGGTAAAGTTATCGCTGTAATTCTTGGAAAAATAACCATCAATTTCTGAAACACTCTGTCAAAGGATTTGTTTTCAGTGACAATGCTGAATGTTGTGGGACCTTGGAAATCGTAGATTTCTTTTTAATTCTTATTTAAACACTGTCTACATTTTTAGCCCTTTTCAGAGTATGGAGTTCAAGTCTCTGCCCCATGTAGATCATGAGATTAAGATTTGTAAGGCAGCAGCAGTCTAGTGTGTTATTCGTCAGATTCCATTTCCTGTTTTATTTTATTTTATTTTTTGTTCATTCATTCATTTATTCTTGTTACACTGGTTGAGATCCCCAAGAAGTAAAGACAGCAGTTTGGTGAAGTGATTGAGAGAGAAGTGTGGAGGCAACAAGAAGTGCTATAGCACGCATCTGGTTTTGGTCTTGAGTTTTTTGTTGTTGTTGTTTTTTATTTTTAGAGAAAGAGAAGGAGAAACTGATTTGTTGTTCCACTTATTTATGCAATTTTTGGTTGATTGTCGTATGTGCCCTGATCAGAGATCACAGCTACAACCTTGGCATATCAGAATGATGCTCTAACTGACTGAGCAGCCAGGCCGGGGCTAGCACATGTCCATTTTAAATTGTATCAGCTCTTCCAGAGAGTTCATGGAATTACACTATGGGGGCTAAGAATGAGGGTTTTTTGTTTTTTTTTTTTTAATTTTAATTGTTTTTCAGTACAGTTTTCTGTCTTTTACTCCCATCCCAGACCACCCCCCAGTGCTCCCCACCTCCCTCCCCTTTCCACTCCCCTTAGTTTTTGTCCATGTGTCCTTTATACTTGTTCCTATAATCCCCTCCCTTTTTCCCTTTTTCCCTTTTTCAGAATGAGGGTTCTTGAGCTAACCCTACCTTTGTGGCTCTGCAGTTATTTATTCCCTCTCACCTCAGTTTCATCATCTACAACATGGAAACAGTAAGAGTACCTACCTCATAGGGTTATTATGCGGATTAGATGGATTAACAAATTTCCCACACATAGATCCATTTCTCAAATAGAGCGGACTCTCACATGTTAGCCATTCAGAGTGTCATTGATGTTGATGGATGTGATTATTAGAGCACATTTATAAGCAGGGGTTGTTTTGGCCCCAAGGAAGTTGACCACAAAGATTAGTAAGACACCAGAACATATTTGTTATGTGATAAGCTGAATACATTAATCTCAATTTTCGTATTGTCATGCCCTTAAAATGAACTCAACTCTCTTGTGTTTTACCCCCATTTAAAGGGATTCGATTACAATAGTTAAGGTGTTTTTTGTTTTTATTTTGTTTGCTTTTTATGCCAACCTTAAATGTTTTCATATGTTAAATGATCACAGGCTTATTTGAGTGAAGAACAGTTACGAGCCTTGAATAATCATAGACAGATGCTGAATGACAGGAAGCAAGCACAGATCCAGCTGGAATTCCGGAAGGCCATAGAGTCTGCTGAGAAAGGGGAGCAGATGTTATCAAGGGATGTTACTACTGTGTGGAAGTTGCGTATCATCAGCCATGAGAAAAAAGAAAAAGATTCAGGTCAGTGTGTAAATTGTTTGTTTTTATCAATTTTAAGTTAAAGTATTAATAAAATTATTTCAAATGCTAGAGGAAGTGTAAAGTTAGTGCATATCAGTGGAGCAAAGTCTACCAGTGCCTGCAAAATGATGATAGAATCTTTAGATCTTTGTCGTTATCAGTATTATTTATTTTTTAGGTAGGAAAAAATTGTTTTTCATTTAGTATAAATTTTTAACAAAGTTACATATGACCCAAAGCTTTTATGAGTTTCTCCACCCGACAGTGATCTCCAAGGATGCCATCAAGGCTCCAAACTTGGCTTCCACTTACTTGGAAACCAACATAACACACTTTATCCCTCCCTGAGAACCTGGAAAGGAAAGTTTGCAGAAACGAATGCTGAGCCGGCAGCTTTGTGATTTCTGGTGGAACCAGGTTCTGGAGTGGATCGGTGAAGGATGGGGAGCTCTCAAAGGAGCTGTGGTCCCCCAGACCCGCCGAATGAAACCACTGCAGGGTCAATCAGCTCTTCTCCCTTCTATTCCCTACCTTCACCCTTCGTTTTTGTCATTCTTGGCTCTTTCCTGTCTCTGTCTCTTCTTGGCTGTTTTTTCCAGCCTCACACCTCTGTTTTCATGTTCTCCAAAGTGGCCCCCAAAAGACAGCTATGGTTTTCAGTCCCTTGTAACCACCAAAAGTTCCAAAATATCAAAATCAAAGAGATACTCCTTAGCACTTGGAGATGAACATTTTTAGTATCCGTGCGGTCCTTTAGAACTTGTGACCAAATTTTTCTACCAAGTAGAAGAGAAGGAACCTGCATCCACCAGGCCCTGTCCTAACGCAGCCCCTGGGTTGGAGCAGAGTCCATCAGGACAAACGGAGCGCCATGAGTCTCACCCTTGCCCTCAGAGGAGCCTGGGTCTTCCGGGTCTCCACAGATGCTGGAATCTGGCCCAGATTCCTCTTTCAGGCTAACCGTGGGACCAACGAAGGAGACTTTCCGGAGTCAGCTTACCAAATTTAGCATGACAGTCACTTTAGTGTTTAATGAAAACTAAGGACTAGCAATTCTAAATAAAATGTTCTCCTGGTTGGTCCATTGGGAAGAGACCAAGTCCATTTGGGATCAGCAACGGAGAAGGGCTTTTAGCTGCCTCCCTCCCCTTTCCATCCACCTGCTTGGATCACTGGCTTTTCCTGCCCTGGGGTAAAATTTGTTTTGTTATCTCCCAGTTCAGAAGTCTGGAAGGAACTGGCTGGGTTCTCTGCTTAGTGCCTAGTGAGGCTGAAATCCAGGTGTCAGCTGGCTGCATTTTTATCTCATGCGCAGGGTCCTCTTCCAAGCTCACTGTAGTTCCGGACAGAATGTATTTGCTGTGGTTGTGAGACTGAGATCCCTATTTCTTGTGTAGCATGTGCTTCTAGAAGTCTCCTGCGTTCTTTTCATGCGGCCCTCTCCATTGTCAGACCAGTAACAGTGCATTGCATTCTTCTCATGCCTGACTCTGATTTTGTGGTCTTAAGTATTCATTTTTAGACAGGAATTTTAATAATTACAAGTTCTTCCATTGTCTTTTTCCTCTTTATCTGAATAGTTATCTTAAGTATCTGGCGCCCATCATCAGATTTATATTCCCTGCTAACAGAGGGAAAGAGATACAGAATCTATCATCTTGCAACATCAAGACCTAGAAATAAATCTGGAAGAGCTACAGTACAGTTAACAGCAACCAAACACACTCAGTTTCAACAAATACCGGTATGTCCTTCTCATTGTAATTTTTTTAATTTTGATAAATGCACATGAGTTTATAGAATCTGCACATGCTAATTTTTTTTCTTGTAGGCTTCGGATGAAATACTGTTCCAAGTTTATCAGCCAAGGGAGCCCATTCCCTTCAAACAGTTATGGAGTCCAGGCTTCCAGCCACATTGTTCTGAGGTGGACCTAATAGGATTGGTAGTTTCTGTTGTGAAAAAAAAAGGTAATGTACAGCGCATTTAGTTGTAGCTTTTTAAAAACATTGTCTTTTAAAATTTGTCTTAGGATTAATTGGAGCTACAAATCAGCAAATTTCGTAACTAATGGTTTGAAAATAGGCCTGTTTTAACCTCAATTCTTAATATAAATCAATTGTACAGTATTACAAGGGAAGGACTTACGTCCCCTTCCTACTACTTAATTTTAAAGACATTGCTAGAAAAACTTCTACAGGGTTTAGTGATTACTATTAGGTAATTGTAATTTCCCTATGCAGTTAACTGCACATTCAGGCCTCTGCCTCCAGCTTTGATTTTTGGGTTTTTTTCCCTTTGCAGTATCTCTCATCCCTAATGATACCTATTCATTGTTCTAAAGCCTACTTTTTTAAATATAGCTACTCCAGTATATTTTTATCATTGGTGTTGGTTTGCATGGTATATGTATTTTTCATTCCTTTATTTTTAACTTATCGATATTTTTATATTCAAAATTTGGTTTTGGTAGACAGCATGTTGGGTCTTGCCTTACCCAATCTGACAATCTGTATCTTTTAACTGGTTTGATCTAATCATCTTTAATGTGATTGTTGGTATTGGTGGATTAAAATTTCCAACCTTGCTGGCTGTTTTCTATTTGTCCCATCAGTTCTTCATGTAGGAGAGCAATTCTTGTGATGTTTCTACATATGTGGTAGTAACCATTGTCTCAGAGTATCTTCTAAAGAATGTTTGTATAGAGGCCTGGGAGGCAGATTTCTTTTCTAGGCAGGAAGTCTGATCACTTTTCCTCTGAGTTTTTGTTTCTGATTCTGTTTTTTTGTTTTTGAGATTCTACATATAAGTGAGATCATAAAATACTGGTCTTTCTCTGTCTGACTTATTTTACTTGGCATAATGCCCTCAAGGTCCCTCTGTGTTTTGGCACATGGCAGAATTTCCTTTTCTGTGGGTGAATAATATTCCCTTATATATACCACATTTTTTTTTTAACTGTTCCCCTATTCGCAGACACTTAGTTTGTTCCCTGTCTTGGCTGCTATGAATAATGCTGCAGTGAACGTGGGAGAGCAGATATCCTTTAAACTTTTGTTTCCTTTGGATATATACCCAGAAATGGAAATGGTGGGTCATCCAGTAGTTCTATTCTTAATTTTTTAAGGAATAAATAATTTCAAATAACAAAGAAATAGCTGTGGTTGGTATGGCTCAGTGGATGGAGTGTTGGTCTTCAAACTGAAAGGTTGCTGGTTCAGTTCCCAGTCAGGGCACATGCCTGGGTTATGAGCCAGGTCCCCAGTTGGGGGCACATGAGAGGCAACTGATCGAAGTATCTCTCGCATGTCAGTGTTCCTCTGTTTCTCTTTCTTCCTCCCTTCCCCACTCTCTCTAAAAATAAGTAAATAGAAATTTTTTTTTAAAGAAAGAAAGAACCTTTGCAGTGTCAGCTTTGGTTTTTACTACTTTCGGCGTCTCAGCCAAGTACATCTATATTTTATTCCTTAAATATGACATTGCACACTCCTTTTTCCTTATCTCTTTCCATATATTCTATCTATAAAGTCCAACTCTTGTCTCCCTAAGTACTAGGAAGTGTCAAAGCCAGCGGAGGTCTGAGTTTATGCACAAAGACCTCTATTTATGGATGACTTTGTGCCTGGCACCCCAGTCTTCTCCCCTGGCAGTTTGTCTGTCACTCCACTTCAGCTATGCTCATGTCTTCTTGCTCTTCTTGGGCCCACTGAGCTCGCTTTCATCACAGAGCCTTTATACTCACTGTTGTTCCTCCCAGAAGCTTCTCCCCAACAGCCACATGGCTGGCTCCTTTCACTCTTTCTAGTCACTGGGGAAATGCAGCCTTCTAAATAGCCTTTCCCTGACCACCACCCGTAGAAGAGCAGTACTCTCTTCCCTCCCCAACCTAACTTCAACTTCTCCATAGCACTCAGCAGCACCTGACAACACGTTTACGTTTTTTTGTTTCCCTCTTCTAGAATATTAGCTCTACAAGAACAGAGACTTTGATACTGCTGTATCCTCAGCTCCTAAAGCCGTGCCTGGTACAGGGTTGGATCTTAAATATTTGTGGGATTCCTTACTTGTCAACTTCCCTGTCATGTTTCTCCCTTTTCCTACTCTTTGGCTAAGATTTAGTGTCCATCTCCTTTTTGAGAAGGCCTCATATGCACCGTATTCCACGAGTTCCTCATATTTTTTCATGTGTACCTATTACCTTAATTCTGAGACCATATCTTACCTGGGCATAATATTGTGAGATCATGCTTTCTTTCCTTCCCTCAGAACTTTGTGCAAATTACTCTTTTGGAATTGAACCATCTGGAATTAGCATAATCCCCCCCCCCCCAATTTAGTCATTTTCTTTTTCAGTCTGGATATCTACAGAAAATAATATTTCTTTCTTTCTTTTTAAAAATATTTTATTTATTTATTTTTAGAGAGAGGGGAAGGGAAGGAGAAAGAGTGGGAGAGAAACACCAACGTGTGGTTGCCTCTCATGTGTCCCCCACCAGGGACCTGGCCTGCAACTCAGGCATGTGCCCTGACTGGGAATCAAACCGGTGACCCTTTGCTTCACAGGCCTGTGCTCAATCCACTGAGCTACACCAGCCAGGGCTCAGAATATTTTCTTTTGTACTCCAAAAGCTTGACTAAACTGTGTCTTAGTGAAAGCATTCTGTACACAATTCCTCTGGGACACAGGATGTTCTTTTGATCTGCAGACTTGGTGCTTTTTTTATTTCATGGGTATTCTGTAATTTCTTTGAACATGTCTGCTGTCCATTTATTGGGATTTCAATTTTAAAGATACCAGTTAGTCTTATGTTGCATTATTTTTGTTTTTGTTTTTACCTATTCTCTGATTGCTTTTATTTTTTTGTCTCTTTCATTTTCATTCACCATTATTATATCTAGCCTTTATGTTCATAATTTTATTTTCTGCAGTATGTTTTATTTCTTGTTATTTCCAATACATGTGTCTGACCCATTGTGATCGTATATGGTGTCCTCAATTTACTTCTTTGGTCCTGCACTCTGTGTCTTACAGGGCTACATATCCCATGTACACGCTTTTATTTTCTCAAGTACATGTTCCTATTAAGTCCAATAGCATGAATCAGTTTTGAAGAATTTAGAAACTGTCTTTTCCTTTCAGTTTTGTTTTCTTATAGGTTGTACTCCTTGCTGTGTTCTTTTCTCCTTTTGTAAATGAGTTTTGTTTGATAAGTTGTGTTTCAGTGCTTTGTGAGTTTTCTTTGATTCTAGTATGTTAATATGCTACATTGTTTTCATAGCATTTCATTTCAGCTTAATCAGACTTGGTGCCTTTTCCCACACCTTCCACACATTCTTTTGTAAATGCTGGGTGAGTAGCAATGAATGAAACGGGCAAAAATCCCTGCCCTCGTGGAGCTTATGATATAGGAGGGAGGGAGAGATTATAAATGAATAAGTAAATTTATACTTTTCTTAGTAATTGCTAAGAAGAACATGAGGTGGGGAATGACAGGTAGTATCAGGGGGTAGGCAAGGGAAATATAGCTTTAGATAGGGAGGGGAAGAAAGACCTCACTGCAGAGTTGACACTTGAGTGAGACCTGAAGAAACAGAGGGAGGGAGGCATGTGGACATCTGGAGGAGGAGAGGTCCAGGCAGAAGAAATGATCATGACACAGCAGGATCCTCTCTGGTGCCTTGAAGCATGGGCAGAGGCCAGGGAATGAGTAATCACAGCCAGAGGAGCGGCACTGAGGGACCAGACCTCATGGTGGGCCTGGTGTGGAATTCAGCTCGAGGTCTGAAGGTGATGGGCAGAGTAATGCCGCCTGACCAGGTTTTCAGGGGATCACAGCAGGGGGGCTGCTCTATTGAGGATAGACTAGAGGGGGCATGAGGGTGCAAACGGGAACCAGCTTCAGGCTAGTGAAGATTTATGCAAACTGTGATTACAGTTTGCACCAGACAAAAGAAATGGGAGTGGTCAGAAGTAGTCAGGTCTGGTTGTATTTGGAAGGTAGGGGGATAGTATGGGGTTGAAGAGAGGATTCAGTGCCAAGGTTATTGGTCTAAGAACCTAGAAAAACTAGAGTTGCCATTCTCTGAGTTGGGAAGATTGCAAGGAAAAACAGCTCTGTGGGAAAGGGTAGGAGCTCAGTTTGGACAGTTAGGTTTTAGGTGTTTAATCTAAGTGGAGAGTTCTACTGGACAGTTGAATGCAGGAATCTGATCAGGGAAAGTGTCTTGGCTGAAGGTATAAACTAGGAAGTCAACATCTAGGTGGCGTTTAAGTCATGACACTGGCCGAGGTCACTGGGTATGAGAGGAGGTAGAGAAGTGACTCAGCACTCTGATGCCTGGAAGCAGAGGACACAGAAAGGAGCCAGTTAGAGAGACAGGAGTGGCCAGCAAAGTGGGAGGGATCCTGAGAGTTCTGCAGAAGCCCAGAGAAAAAGGATTTCTACTTCTGGCCAAGATGGAGGCATAGGTAGATACACTGTGCCTCCTCCCACAACCAAAAGAAGGACAACAACAAATTGAAAAACAAAAAACAACCATAACTGCCAGGAAATCAAACTGTATGGAAGTCCAGCAACCAAGGAGTTAAAGAAGAAATTCATCCAGACTGGTAGAAGGGGCAGAGACAGGCAGCCATAGTGGAGAGGACTTGCGACAAGGTGACAGCTGGAGAACTGGATGCTCCCGGGGTGGATGAGGCAGTGGTTTGTGGACCGGATGGTCCCACATTTGCATGCAGACAAACTGAGAAGAGCAACTAGGGAGCAAGATATACCATGTTCCAGCGTGGGGACATAAAGCCTCAAAACCTCTCATGAAAAAACCTGTGGGGATTGCAGTGATGGGAGGAACTCCCACCCTCACAGTGGACTTCAATGGAGAGATCCACAGGGTCCTAGAACATACACAAATCACCCACCTACCTGGGACTCAGAACCAGAAGGGCCCAATTTGCTTGTGGGTAGCGGGGGGAGTGACAGGAAGCTGGCAGAGAGCCAAGCAAGTGGCATTGTTCCCTTTCGGACCCCTTCCCCACATACAGTGCCACAACTCAGCGACTAGGTTGCCCCACCCAGTCCCCTTACTACATAACAGACACACTAAGACAAAACATTATGCCTCAAATGAAAGAACAGATCAAAGCTCCAGAAAAAATACAACTAAGCAATAGATAGCCAGCCTATCAGATGCAGAGTTCAAAACACTAGTAATCAGGATGCTCACAGAAATGGTTGAGTATGGGCATAAAGTAGAGGAAAAAGTGAAGACAGTGCAGAGTGAACTAAAGTAAAATATACAGGGAACCAACAGTGACAGGAAGGAAACTAGGACTCAAATTCATGGTTTAGAGCAGAAGGAAGAAAGAAACATTCAACCAGAACAGAATGAAGAAACAAGAAGTCAAAAGAGGGAAGAGAGGCTTAGGAACCTCCGGGACAACTTTAAACTTTCCAACATCAGAATCATAGGACTGCCAGAAGGAGAAGAGAAAGCAAGAAACTGAAAACTTACTTTAAAAAAAATAATAAAGGAGAACTTCTTCAATCTGGCAAAGGAAATAGACTTCCAGGAATCACAGAGAGTCCCAAAGAATTTGGACCCAAGGAAGCACACACCAAGGCACATCATAATTACATTAACCAAGATTAAAAATAAGGAGAGAATCTTAAAAGTAGAGAAAAGGAGACAGTTACCTACAAAGGGGTTCCCATTAGACTATCAGCTGATTTCTCAAAAGAAACCTTACAGGCAAGAAGGGGCTGGAAAGAAGTATTCCAAGTCATGAAAGCAAGGACCTATATCCAAGATTGCTCTACCCAGCAAAGCTTTCATTTAGAATGGAAGAGCAGATAAAGTGCTTTCCAGATAAGGTCAAGTTAAAGAAGTTCATCACCAAGCCCTTATTATATGAAATGTTAAAGGGACTTATCTAAGAAAAAGAAGATCAAAACTATGAACAGTAAAATGACAACAAACTCAGAAGTGTCAACAACTGAACCTAAGTAATACTAAAAGATACCAAGCAAACAACTAGAACAGGGTCAGAATCACAGAATTGGAGATCAGATGGAGGGTTATCAGCATGGAGGAGAAAGGGTGTGAATGGGGGAAAATGTACAGGAATAAGAAGCATAAGTGGCAGGTACAAAATAGACAGGGGGAGGTTAAGGATAGTACAGGAAATGCAGAAGCCAAAGAACTTATATGCATGACTCATGGACATGAACTAACCTGGGGGTAATGCTGGTGGGTAGGTGCAGAGGGGAGGGGAATAAATTGGGAGGAAAAAAATGGGACAACTGTAATAGTGTAATTAATAAAATATATTTTTTAAAAGATTTCTGACAGGTGAATGTGAATGAGTCTCTGCTGGCATGTGGTAGCATAGATACTGAGGTTAGAGCTGAGTATTGATTACTGGCTTTAGCACCCTGGGTTAGCCTTTTGGTGGAGTGGTGGGAAAGACTGAATGAAGTGGGGCAAGGAGACAGGAGAGGAAAAGCGACAGTGAATGCAGGCATTTCAGGGACACCGTAATGTGAAGGCGAAGACATGTAGAGCAACAGCTAGAAGGGGTATTAAGAGCAAGAAGGCATTTGTGTTGTCAGATGATATTGCTAATAACAAACTGAGGAGTTACTGTGTGTGGTGAGAGGCCCCAATGAAGAGAGGCGAGTTGTGCATCCCAGTTCTTCAGTCACCACATCAGGATGGTACCTGGGTTGCTGTGGGGCGATGGGCCTCAGCTGGTAGCAGATACAGTTCTTCTATAGTTGGAGGGAAACAGGGTGAAGTGTGTGCTTACAGGTGAAGTGGGAGGGCTGATGTGTGAGCGGAAATTTGTAGCTCTCCTCTGATTGCCTCTGTGTTCTTACTGAAGTAGGAACTGAATCGCCACTGAGAGTCAGAATGGAGGGAAAGGCATGAGGTTATCCTCCAAGAAAATAGCAGACTGAATGGACTACATGGCTTCCAGCGCTCACTGGAGTTCAAGTTCATGAATATGAAATGAAACTGGTTACCTGAATGGTGTATTTTTCCAACTATGTTTAGCTATCATGGTGCAGGCATAAAGTAGGTTAGCTAGATGAATAATAACAAAGCAAGAGGGCACAGAATTTGTGGGTATATGCAAAGGAGGAATTTTTATATAATTGTCCCTGGTTTTAAGCACAAGACAGAGGAAAGAAGGGACATTAGGGGACTGTGGAATAGTAAACAGGAGATAAGAAAGATTGTGTGTAACAGTAGGGTCAAAAAATTGGTTAAGTTAGGGCTATAGAGTAAGTGAGCTGGAAAGGTCAAAGGTTATAGTTGAAGAATGAGATACTCGATTTCTGGAGGGGATGAGGTTACTGGAAGTAATAAAGGGTAAATCTGTGGGAGTAAGCAACTGATGGAGACTGGAGAAGACCATTCAAAAAGGAGACAACAAGGCATCTGGTGTCCCAGGGTATTGGAAGGACAATCTGTGAGGCTATTGAAGTCACCAAGTAGAGCAGTAGTGATGAGAGAATAACTGTGACTTGTAAGTTAAAATCTTACCTGGTGAAAGGGAGTAAGTGACCCAGGTGTCAGTAGGTGCCTAAACAAGGAGAATCGTGAATGATGTGGTCTGCTAACATGACGTTCAAAGCTGAGTGTTTTCAGGGAGGTGCTGGGAGCAGCCGTGAGGAGCAAGGAAGACATCCCCTACCTTAACCTCCATAAGCACAAGGCAGCTGTGTCATCAGAGAAGAGCCAGGTAGTGTACAGCAAAGTGATAAAGACAGCAGTTAGGGAAAAGTTGAGGTTAGTGAGATTTTACTGAGTTCCAGAGGGTCCAGTGAAAGTATTCCGGGAGACAAGGATTGGTAGGTGATAGTGCCAAAAAGTTAATGTGCAAAGCTTTGTGCAGACTGCGTCCAGAGAATATGGAATGACCGGGGAGCCCAGCACCTTGTGGAGACTAACATGACAGTATCCCCTTTTTAAAAAAGATTTTATTTATTTTCAGAGAGAGGGGAAGGGAGGGAGAAAGAGAGGGAGAGAAACATCCATTGGTTGCCTCTCACGCTACCTGGACTGTAACACAGGCATGTACCCTGACAGGGAATCGAACTGATGACCTTCAGGTTCCCGGGCCAGCACTCAATCCACTGAGCTACACCAGCCAGGGCTTTTAAAAAATACATATTTTATTGACTATGCTATTACAGTTGTCCTAATTTTTCCCCCTTTGCCCTCCACCTCTGATATCCCTCATCCTTCCAGCAATCCTGCCCCCCACTACCCCCTTAGTTTATGTCCATGGGTCAGGCATGTAAGTTCTTTAGCTTCTCCATTTCCTATACTGTTCTTAACATCCCCTTGTCTATTCTGTATGTACCAATTAGTACTTCTTAATCCCTGCACCTTTTCCCCCATTCTCCCCCACCAACTGATAATCCTCCAAATGATCTCCGTATCTATGATTCTGTTTCTTATCTGCTTGTTTGCTTAGTTTGTCTTTTAGATTCAATTATAATAGTTGTGAATTTATTTCCATTTTACTGTTCATAGCTTTGTTCTTCTTTTTCTTAAATAAGCCCCTTTAACATTTCATATAATAATGGTTCAGATATGATGAACTCCTTTAGCTTTACCTTGTCTGGGAAGCACTTAATCTGCCCTTCCGTACTAAATGATAGCTTTGCTGGATAGAGTAATCTAGGTTGTAGGTCTTTGCTTCTTCATCACTTTGAATACTTCTCGCCAGTCCTTTCTAGCCTGCAAAGTTTTTTTATTTTGTTTTTTGTTTTTTTGTTTTGTTTTGTTTTGTTTTTTTAAGAAATCAGCTGTCTTCTGGAAACTCATTTTTAGGTAACTCTCTGCTTTTCTCTTGCTGCTTTTAAGGTTCTGGGGTTTGTTTGTTTTTTTAATTTTTATTTAAGGTTCTGTTTTTACCTTTAACATTTGTCATTTTAATTATGGTGTGTCTTGGTGCGGTCTACTTTGCATCCATCTTGTTTGGGACTCTGTACTTCCTGGACTTGTATGTCTATTTCCTTCACCAAATTATGGAAGTTTTCTTTCATTACCTTTTTCAAATATGTTTTCAATTTCTTGCTCTTTCTCTTTTCCTTCCTGCACCCCTGTGACTCAAATGTTGGTACGTTTGAAGATGTCCCAGAGGCTCCTTAGCCTATCCTCATATTTTTGGATTCTTTTTTTTTCTTGCTGTTCTGATTGAATATTTTTTTCCTTATGTTCCAAATTATTGATTTGATTCTCAGCTTCATCCACTCCACTGTTGGTTCCCTGTAAATTTTTCTTTATTTCACTTAGCATAACCTTCATTTCTGCATGGGTCTTTTATATCCTGTTGGGAGTACTCAATGAGTTCCTTGAGCGTGCTAATAACCAGTGTTTTGAACTCTGCATCTGATGGATTGATTATTTTCATTTTGTTTAGTTCTTTTTCTGGAGTTCTGTTCTTTCATTTGGACCCTATTTCGTTGTCTTCTCATTTTGGCAGCCTCCCTGTGTTTGTTTTTGTGTATTAGGTAGAGCTGCTTTGACTCCCTGTCATAGTAGTGTGGCCTGTTGTAGAAAAATGCACCTATTAGGTTGGATGGAGTGGAGCCTTTGGTAATTGCCAGGCCTGGACAATCCATGTTGCCGCTCTGTTGCTCTGTGTGTGGGAGGGCTCAGAAAGAGGACAGTGCCACTGCCTGGCTTCTGAAGATTTGTCCATGAGGAGCCTGTCTCCCAGCACTTGCCCTGGTGCCAGATGCGTCAGTTTCTCCAGTATGCCACTGGTGCCCTTCCAGCTGTTGCCCTGGTGCTGAAGCCCAGAGGGAGTGAGTCTGCATGAGTCCTAAGTCCATTGTGGGTCCTTTGAGAGGAGACTCCTGAGAGTCTTCTGCCACGCTGTTTCTTCCACCATCCCAATCCCCACTGGTTTTTACAGCCAGAAGTTATGGGGACTTATCTTCCTGTGACTGGAAGCCTGGGCTGGGTGGTCTGGGGCTGGGATCCCTGGCTGCCAAGGTATCCCTCCCAGTTTTTATCCACCACATGTGAGTGTGGGACTGTCCATGTCTCTGCACCTCTCCAAATCTCCGTGTCTCTGTCCCTCCTACCCGTCTGGATGAATATGGCTTCTTTAATTTCTTGGTTGCCAGACTTCCATACAGCTTGATTTTCTGACAGTTCTGGGGGATATTTGTTTTCTAATCTAGTTGTAATTTTTGCTGTGGTTGTGTGAAGAGGCAAGCCTTGTTTACTTATGCCTCCGTCTTGCCTGGAAGTTGAGAGTATTAGTTCTAATGGTCCCAAGTCATAGTGGTGGGACCAAGTGTCATGGGGAGGAAAAGGTGGGAAACTGGCTGGGACCCCATATAATTCTTAACTTTTTTGTTACTCTATTCAGGACCAACTTTTTTCTGCTCTCAATTTCTGTATGAGGGCTTGGCATTTGAGTTCCTATCCATTGTACATTTCATACCCCTGGGAGATAATATCTCTGTTCTAGATCACCTTCCCTAACTCAGTGAGAAATCCAGTAAATCAGTTTGTTATGCTGCTGCAACTAAGTACCACAAACTGGGTGGTTTAAATAATAGAAATTTGTTGTCTCATAGTTCTGGTGGGTGGAAATCTAAGATCGAGGGGTCGGCAGGGTTAGTTCCTTCTAAGGCTGCGACGGGGAATCTGCACCAGGCCTCTCTCCTGGCTTCTGATGGTTTCTGGCAATGTTTGGCTTGAAGACACATCACCCCAAAGATTTTTGTGCAGATTCACAGAATGTTCTGTGTGCTAAGCTGTATCCAAATGTGCCCTACTTATAAAACATTGGATTAGGACTCACCCTAATGACTTCCATCTTAACTCGATTATATCTGCAAAGATCTGACTTCCAAATAAGGTCACATCACAGGTTCTGAGGGATATGAGTTCAGCATGTTTTGGAGGGACCCAGTTCAACCCATAACACCCTGAACTTTGGACCATTCACTTCTGTTAATCCAGGTCACCTGCTTCCCCCCACAGCCATTTTCATTATTTCTGATCAGAAGAGGAAAAGAATAAAGATGCCCATCCTATTTGCCTTTCAAGTTTAAGGGTAACAGAATTCTCAGTTTTGTGGGGAAGGGGATTCAAAAGCTGAACCTTCTGTGCTTGGCTCAGTCCAGAATGTTCTATTTCTTTCCTTAATCACCAGTTTTTAAGTTTTATATTAGCATATTCCTCACTAATATGTTTTTGGTGAACATTTGTTTTTTAATTTAGTGTGATGTTAAGTTTTAGAGTAATAAAATTCTGTCAAAGTTTCAAAGTGCCGCCAACACTGGAAGTACTAGTTATCTAACACCCGATCTAATCGTATTTCCTAGCTTATACTTTCTTGTCACTGTGTCCCTTAGAAAACGAGACCCAAACTCATTTATATGCCTGCAAACTCTTCCACTTCTTGCCATAAGCCACCCCCCAGACAACTAAACGAAGCTCTGGTTTCATGTTCCTGACACACAGTAGCATTTAATACCTCCTACCTTTAGTAATGCTTTCCCTTTGCTTGGAAGGCCCTTTGTCCTCTCTGTCTTAATGGATTTCCCATTCATTATTCAGCTTCCACGTTTCTCTGAGCCAGATGCTTCT
Organism: Carollia perspicillata; assembly: GCA_004027735.1. NCBI lineage: Eukaryota > Metazoa > Chordata > Mammalia > Chiroptera > Phyllostomidae > Carollia > Carollia perspicillata. The sequence continues at coordinate 14,428 of PVKM010007292.1, read as the reverse complement.
GGTGTGGGTTAGAGCCTCCTTCTCCATTTTTGTGGCATTTTGTGTGTTTGGCTGTTTTAACACTTATCACATGGTTCATGGGTCTTGTCTCTCTGTTTCTGAACCCCCTTCCTAGCCCCCTAAACCCTCTAATACTGTGGTTTCTCAAAGACAGGGCTCCTTCTAACACAGTGGTAGAGAGAGTAATTCTTAAAACTTCGGGTTTGTACAAATCTGTCAAGTCATCATAGTAATGCAATTCATTTGCTCATATCATCCCCCTGTACAGATGGGAAACTGGAGCTCAAAGAGGATAAATAACCTGGCCATTGTCACAGTTCTGTAAAGGGATGTGAACCACTCTTTCCGGTTCTAAAGTACATGTTTTTTCTTGTACTTCCTGCTGACACAACATACCAAGCCCAACATTGGAGAGTTGGGCTTAAAACGGAGACTTCTATATTGTTAGTCTGTTTTGTTACTATATTACAGAAGCTCTCTGATAGAAAATGAATTAACAGAGATCACTTCTTAGGTTGGATTCCCTAGGAAATAGACTTGGAGATTTCCATGCAGATTTATTGAGAAGTTCTGCCCAGGAACAGTGCCTGTGAGGGAGAAGAGACAGTAGGGGTGGGCCCAGGAGAAGCTGAATGGAGTGCAGAGGCACAGTCAATGCCATGGGGACTTGGGCGGGGATGGCTGTGCAGGGTCAGGCCCGCGTGAGGCAACGGGCCAGTCATTTGATGCTGGCTTCTGCCAGAGAGTGGTTCCTCATAGCACCTGGGCTGAGTGCAAGCCTGGTGAGGAGCCCAGTCAGGAACTGCTAGCCAACAGTCCCCAGAAACAGGAATGTTGCTGCCTTGTTCCTAAAGAGGGAGGCGATATGCACCCAAATCACCACCTCCACTGTAGGCGGAATCTGTGACAGTGGTTCCATAAACTAAGTGCTCTATTGTTTCCATGAAGTTTTCTAAAAGAAGTTTAAAGGGTATAAAGAATTCTATGTAAGTTCAGAATACTCATTTTGCAGACTGCAAAGCTTCAGAAACAATCTTATTCTCATCTTCTTATTTTCATGAAGTTTATTGTTCATCGTCAGTATTCTGTAAATGTTACTTTAAAAAGTTCTTGCAGTTGTCGCCATTTGTAAAAGATGCATGGTAGTGAAATAAATCAAGTTTCTTTCAGTGCATGCAGTGTGATCCAGATACAAAACCTCCGCTTATGGAAAAATGAAGTGAGAAAAGTACACTGCTAGGTTATTTTCATATTTTGCATTTTTCTACATGTTTTTCAATAGACATGTATTTTGTAATTAGGGGAAACAGGATATTTTAAAGGGCAGTACTGTATGTAATACTGTAATCAAGTTTTGAATGTAATTAGAGGCAAATTCCAAAATTAGAAAATTGAACATATTTGGTTTGGGATCCAGTAAGGAGATACACTTTGCCTCCTTGCACAACCAAAAGAGGAAACAACAAATTTAAAAACAAAAATTAACCAGAACTGCCAGAAAATCAAACTGTGTGGAAGTCCGACAACCAAGAAGTTAAAGAAGAAACATTCATTCTGACTTGTAGGAGGGGAGGAGACGGGCAGCTGGGGCGAAGAGGACATATGGCAAAGCAGTGGCTAGCAGACCAGGCGGTCCCAAATTTGCATGCAGATAAACTGGGAGGAACAACTAGGTAGCAAGACAGACTGTACAACCCAGGATCCCAGCATGGCAAAAGAAAGCCTGAAAACCTAGGACTGTAAAAACCTGTGGGGGTTGTGGTGGTGGAAGAAATTCCCAGCCTAACAGGAGAGTCCATTGGAGAAACCCACAGGGTCCTACAATGTACACAAACCCACCCACCCAGGAACCAGCACCAGGAGGACCCGTTTTGCTTGAGAGGAGAAGGGGAAGTGACTGAAAGCCAGATAAGAGCCAAGCAAGCAGCACTGTTCCTTCTCTGACCCCTCCCCCTTACACAGCACCACAATGCAGTGACCAGGATTGCTCCGCCCTGGTCAATATCTAAGGCTCCACCCCTTCAATGTATCGGGTGCACCCAAAGTAATATGGCCAAATGAAAGAAAGATCAAAGCTCCAAAAATAGAACTAAGCAATGAAGAGATAGCCAACCTATCAGTTGCACAGTTCAAAACACTAGTAATCAGGATGCTCACAGAAATGGTTGAGTATGGGCACAAAATAGAGGAAAAAGTGAAGGCTATGCAAAGTGAAATAAAGCAAAACATACAGGGAACCAACAGTAACGGGAAGGAAACTGGGACTCAAATTAACGATTTAGAGCAGAAGGAAGAAAGAAACATTCAATCAGAACAGAATGAAGAAACAAGAAGTCAAAAAATGAGAGGCCTAGGAACCTCCAGGACAACTTTAAATGTTCCAACATCTGAATCATAGGGGTACCAGAAGGAGAAGAGGAAGAGCAAGAAACTGAAAACTTATTTGAAAAAATAATGGAAAACTTCCACAATCTGGCAAAGGAAATAGACTTCCAGGAAGCTCAGAGAGTCCCAAAGAATTTGGACCCAAGGAAGCACACCAAGGCACATCATAATTACATTACCCAAGATTAAAGATGAGAGGATCTTAAAAGCAGCAAGAGAAAAGGAAACAGTTACCTACAAAGGAGTTCCCATGACATTGTCAGCTGATTTCTCAAATGCAGGCAAGAAGAGACTAGAAAGAAGTATTCCAAGTCATGAAAGGCAAGGACCTACATCCAAGATTGCTCTGTCCAGCAAAGCTATCATTTAGAATGGAAGGGCAGATAAAGTGCCTTTCAGATGCAGTAAAGTTAAAGGAGTTCATCACTACCAAGCCCTTAATATGAAATGTTAAAGGGACTTATCTAAGAAAAAGAAGATGATCAAAAATACGAACAGTATAATGACAACAAACTCACAGCTATCAACAACTGAACCTGAAGAAATAAAAAACAAACTAAGCAAACAATTAGAACAGGGTCAGAATCACAGAAGTAGAGATCCCATGGAGGGTTATCAGTGTTGAGGAGGAAGGATGAGAAGAGGGGAAAATGTACAAGAATAAGGAGCATAATTGGTAGGTATAAAATAGACAGGGGTATGTTAAGAACAGTATAGGAAATGGAGAAGACAAAGAACTTACATGTACAACCATGGACATGAACTAAGGAGGGTGTTGGGAGGGGGAATGCTTATGGGAGGGGGTTGCAGGGCAGAGGGGAATAAAAGGGAGAAAAAATGGGACAACTGTAATAATCAATATAATATACTTTACAAAAAGATTAAAATCCATTAAATCTGTTGGTAAATTTGAAAAGTGCATGGGATACCTGTCATTTGCAACAGGATAAGCAAATGATTATCTGACAGTGACAGTTCTTTTCATTCCTACTATTTATAAGGGAAACATAATTCTCAGGGCAACGGAAACAAGGAATTGTAAATAAGGAAGGCCGAATTTTTAGTGCCTAGATTTTCCTAGCCTCATTCCTATCCTAGCTTATCCAGTCATCCCTTCCCATTTTTTTGGCACTGAAAATTTTTAACTTTTTATTTTGAACTAATTTTAGACCTTCAGAAAAGTTGCAGAATGGTTTCCAAATATCCCTCAGCCAGCTTCCCCTAATGTTAACATTTTGTGTAACCATAGTACATTTATTTGGATCAGGAAATACACGTTGGTTCAGTATTATTGCCTAAATTTTAGATTTGAGTTTGAAAATTTTCTGTATTCTATTCCAATATTCCCCTTTCATTTATTCATATTTCTCTTTAGTCTTCTCCAGTCTTTAACACTTCCTGATGATCTTGACACTCTTTAATGCACTGGTCAAGTATTTTGTAGCATTCCCCTCAATTTGGGTTTGTCTGATGTTTTCTCATGGTTGGGTTAAGTTATGCATTTTTGGCAAAGTTAACACAGAAATGATGTTTTTATCTTCTCTTTACATCCTATGAAGGGATGGTCAATGATGTTGGTATTTCTCATTGCTGGCAATGGCAACAACCTTGGTTACTTGTGGTATCTGCTGGGTTTCTTACCTGTAAATAACTGACATACCCTTTGTAATCAATATAGATCTTGGAGTAAATTCTTTGAGACTATTCATAACCTACTTCACTGCAAACTTTCACCCATTCATTTAGTATCCATCAGTTGATTTGTTTGCAACAGTTATTACTGTGACACTTACCTAATGATGGTTTCTTCTTCTTTTTTTCCTTCTTTATTCATTGGAATTGTACTCTGGGGAAGAGCTGCCCCTTCTCCCTGCATTTATTTATTTGATTTATATCAGTATGGACTTATAAACATTTCTTTTATGTGTTAAAATTTAGTAGCTTTATTATTTTATTACTCCTGTTTCAGTTTGGGCCATGAAGCTTTTTCAGGTTGACTTCTGTGTTTTTGAGCACTTCCTTCCTTTTTGGCATCACAAGAGTCCAGGCTCATCTTATAAGTTCCCTGCCGCTGTCTGGGAAATCAGCTACAGTGAGTCCTCATTGAACATTTCGGTAGGTTCTGCAACTTTAAGTGAAATGACATATAACAAAACCAGTTTTTCCACAGGCTAGTTTATACAAACAAGGATTAATCTCCCATAGCATCTTATCAATGTTATAATGAAACAGTGTTGAGCAAAATCACTTATTGGAGGACTTGCAGTACTTCCCCAAGGAACCCTAGATGCTTTTTTTCCTCCCCTTCCCTTAGTTTTTTTTTCCCCTTTCTTTCTTTCTTTTTTTTTTTTTTGTTGAGAAAATGGTGTTTAGAACCAACATCTGATTGCTACATATGCTCCTTACTACTACAGGAGCATCATTGCCCGTAGGCCCTTTCAAGCTGGGAAATGTTTGTTCCAACTTGGATTCCCTAATAGCTGGTTGGTTCTGTTTGTTTGGACGCTATATGAAGGATATGTGGAATGTCATTGTCCTTCTCAGAGTCAGAGCTATACAGAAAGACAAACTCAGGGAAGGGTCCCTCCCCCTCATCCCTGCTGACCCAGTGTTAGTCCTCTTCCCCCATCCATACCCAGTCCCTGTAGTTCTGGTTTATCCTCCCTGTATGTTTTGTACAAATAGACAAATACATGTATATTTGCTTATAGATTCTAGTCTTTTGTGCTTTTCTTTTTCACCTAACAGTATGTTTGGAAATCACAGATAGAGCTCTTCTCCATCCTGTTGTTGGCTGAATAATACTCGGTTGTAAGGGTGTGTTGTGGTTTACTCAGCCACTCTCCCGGGCATGAGCTACGATAGGTTGCTGGTAGTCCTTTATAATTACAAACTGTGCTTCAGTGGGTAACCTCATACATGTGCTTTCATCAACCTTGTTCGTGTGTATTTTACTATCACTGGAAGTCCATCTTCAGAGTAGAGAACTAGAAATGAGATTGCCGGGTGGACGGGAAGTGCATATGTCGCTTTGCTAGGTATTACCAAGTTTTTCTCCCCAGGGTGGCACAAACTTGTATTCCTGCCGACGTTGTACAAGCACACCTGCTTCCCGTGGCTTTAGGAACAGAATGTGTTGTCAGCTGGCACTGAAATGCTAACACTGTAAATAACAGGTCATTCCTGGGCTTCCTCTAAATTTAGTTATTTTAATTTGTTTTTATCATTAGCATACCAAAATAAACGGGCATATTAGAGGCTCCTTGCATTTTTAAATGTATTTAACACATATAATCAAATGGGTTTTTTTTCCCTCAGCTGTGAAGTAGGAAAGGCGACATAATTTATCTCAAGAAACAGGTGGGTCATTTTCTAGCAAAGCAGAAATTGTAGTAAAGTGTTCCAGAAAACACTGAGAGGGAAGGACCTGGGAAGAACAATATGAAGGGGAGGACAGCTACAGGATGTTTGACTTCCACGAGAGGCAGACCTTCGTCACGTAGACCGTCTGCCTACTTGGAGTCAGGCCTTGTGGGGAAAAAACACGAAGTACTTTCCATTCAGTAAGAGAATACAAGAAACACACCCAGTAACTTTACGCCATATCAGTTAAAGGATGTGACAGTATTTAACAAGAGGATCAATACTCTTTTAATAAATGGTGGCCTTAAATAAATTCTCTAAATACCAGATATTTCATTTTAACATGAGACTGTTCCTAAAATTTCCCCATAGGAACAGTTAAAATTTCACTTTATTCTTTAAATAACAATATGATATTAACTTGGCTAGACTATTTCATGTACATTTGTATTTTTTGAGTGTGTATCAGATGGTGTTGTTTTCATTTTAGGTCTTGCTCCTTTGGCCTATTTGTCAGATGAATGCCATAACTTACTGGCAATCAAGTTTTGGATAGATCTTAATGAAGACATCATTAAACCTCGCATGTTAATTGCTGCAAGCAACCTCCAGTGGCGACCAGAACCCAAATCAGAAATTCCTACTTTATTTGCTGGAGATTTTTCCACATTTTCTTCCAGTCCAAAGGAGAACCATTTTCAAGAGGCATTCCACAAAATGAAAAATACTATTGAGGTAAAATTAGTTTGACCATTACCACACTTTTTGGTATTTTGAGTCAAATATCAAAGAAATGGCAGCTTTTATGAAAATTGAATATTGAGATAGGATGTCAGGTGAGGTTTTTAGCAAACATTGTTCATGAACTTGAGGAGGTAGGGATGACAGCTACCAGGAAAAAGAACGATTTGAGGGGAACTGAGTTAGGAAAGATGGTAAGAAGGATGTTCAAGCTACGGACCATGTAGGCAAACTGGAAATTGGTTAACAAGAATAATATGTGGTTCGTAGTAGCTGGTAGTGTAATTAGTTAATAGTATGCAGATTCCAAATTTACATTTTAAACTCCATATCTAGTATTTTATACAATTTATACCTGTCTTTGCTTTGAATTTCATAGTCCTAAGTAGGAAAATACTAAAATTATTTCTCTTGTGTCATATGCATTTTTGCTTAAATCTATTTATATATCACATAATGGTACTAACTAAAATCTATTTCAATTAATTCTTGGAACAGACGTGAGGCCATTCTCTCTTTACTCCTAAGGACTATTCTGCAGACGTTGGATGATTTAGGGCTATTTGTAGTAAATAGAGATGGAGCTGAATCCCAGTCTTCCAGCTCCAAATCCAGAATCACAGTATACCTTGCTAATTAAACTCAGTGGCTGGAATGACTCCTAATGTCTCTCCTTCCATGATGCGTGTAGACACTCTTTCTGTCTCTGCCGCTCCCACACTGAGCCCTCCTGAATCACTGATGGTGGTTCTGCATTTTTGCATTAGCGTGGTGTTTGACAGTTGCTATCACATTTGGGGTGTCTCATTCTTTTGTTCTGATCTGAATATTTTAGTTCTGGTTTTAAACACTTTCTAAAAACATGAATGTGTAGGTTTGCATTAACAGCTTTTCCAATTTATTTTCTTAGAATATTGATATATTTTGCAATGCTTCAGAAAACAAGCTTATGCATATACTTAATGCAAATGATCCCAAATGGTCCACCCCAACTAAAGAATGTACTTCAGACCCACATGCTGCTCGGACAGTCCTTGGTACAGGAAATAAGTTTCTGGTAAGTTAATACAAATTAAAAGAATTTCATAACTATATCTGTGAAGGCAGCAGTATATTCTGGTATATACCTACTGAACATGGTGAAATGTAATTAAATTTAATTAGAGTGTAATTAATTATATGACTTTTATAGGTATCATTTATCTGGAAATTTTATCTTGTTTATTGAAGCCAGAATGTAACACTCCTGGGAGCAAATTTTACAAACAAATGCTTTCATTTTTAGTATTTCAAGTACATGTGATAGAAAATACTTTTTTGCCTGTATCTTTGTGCTAGGACAACTATTCTATATAATTAAGGTTGTTTTTAAGCTTGGTTTGAATTTAACTCTTAAAACATAGTAAGTGCAAATCAAGCTAAAGTATGATATTGGCTAATGACTAATTCTTAAGGAGCTAACACTTGGTAAGTATATCTATATTAACTCATTACCTTCACAAGAACCTTCTGAGATAAAAATTATGATCGCCATTTCACCAATGAGGGAACTAGGGCATAGAGAGATTAAGCAATTGCCCAAAGTCGCAAAGCCAGAACAGTAGGTACTCGAACCCAAACAGGCTGTGATCTTAAAATGCTTTTAAAATGCTTATCTTTGTTTCATATGTTAATACTAAAAAAAGAGAAAAGATTAAAGCAGAAGTTATGTCCCTTCCTTTTTTATCTTTTACTATGATTAGTCTTCATTCATCTTTTCATGTCATTTTTATACCCTCTTCTGCTAAACTATTTCCTTCTGGGGGAATATGAATAATAATAGGAATGTTTCGTGAAATCATCTGCCCTAGTAACCACTAGGAAAGTGAGAATGTATGTGGTATTTGTGTTTAAATATTTTTAATGAAAAGCTAATTTGATTTTGTGTTGTATATGAGTACATAATTATATTTTGCCACTTTTTCATTTGTTTTTTATTAGATGTCTTCTCCCAATAGTGAGATGAACTATCAAAGTCCGTTGTCACTTTGTAAGCCAAAAGGGAAGTCTGTTCCCACACCTGTATCAGCCCAAATGACTTCAAAGTCTTGTAAAGGGGAAGAGGCGGCTGATGACCCAAAAAACTGCAAAAAGAGACAAGCCTTGGATTTCTTGAGTAGAGTACCTTTACCTCCACCTGTCAGTCCCATTTGTACCTTTGTTTCTCCAGCTGCAAAGAAGGCATTTCAGCCACCACGGAGTTGTGGCCCCAAATATGAAACAACTGTAAGGAAAAAAGAATTGAGTTCTCCTCGGAGAACTCCACTTAAAAAATTGAATGACGCTTCTCTTTTGGAAGTCGATTCAATATCCGATGAAGAACTTGCACTGATAAATACCCAGGCCCTCTTGTCTGGTTCAGCAGGAGAAAACCAGCTCGTGTCTGTGGGTGAGCCCACTGGGACTGCTCCCACCTGTTCAAGAGACTGTCTCAAACTGAAAAGGCACCATTTTTCCTCTACGGTCGGAGAACAGGAGAAGTCCCCTGTCGGTACCAGGGGAATGGAAGGCTCCATGCAGGACATAAGTACAATACAAGATAGAGCTAAGAGACTGCAAAGGCATCAGAATCGAAAGTGACAGAAATTAGTTACTGACTCTTAACCTTTCTGGTTTGTAACACACATGCAGTTTCAAACTGTACGTCCATATTTGCAGAAGGAGAAAAGAAACTGTTCCAATTCTACCTGAGTGTTCGTGTATATAGGAAACCTCTTTGCCTGCTTCTTTATTTTCAGTTGTACACCTTAAAACTGACTATATTTATTAACTAATCAGGAAAAATGTCTCCTTTAAATCTTTTTTTTTTTTAATTTAGAGAAAGAGGAAGGGAGGGAGAAGGAGGGAGAGAAATATTGATCAGCTGCCTCTCATACATGCCATGACTGGGGACCGAGCCACAGCCCAGGCATGTGCCCTGAGTGGGAACTGAACTGGTGATATTTCAGTTTGTGGAATGATGGCCAGCCAACTGAGCTGGGGCTGCTTTAAGTCTTTATAACAGGATTTGCTCCCTGTAAGTATTTTACAAATGAACTACACATACCCTTTTCTTTAAGATTGTGTCCTTAATTAAATGAAAGTAGGGTTCTCAGTACAGTTATTTTGACTCACAGCATTCCTTTTAATTTAGTTCCTGTTTTAGTTTTGGGGTTTTTGTTTGTTTGTTTCTAGGGGTAACCCCCATGACATACTTTTCCTGAATGCATGAATTGGTTCTACCATAGTTCTGCCTGATCAAAAGCTGGGCTAAAGATATGCCTGTTTTTTTCTTTTGGCCAGTTGTTCATCTTGAAATAAGCATAACTACAAAAAAAATAGAACCCTCAGTGTAATTAATTCATTTTTATGATCCCATTGTGATCTGTGAAATTAAATTATTTCAATTAAAAATCAAATACTTTAAATCAGAAGCATATTTCATAGTGCCAGTTTTGTCTTAGCAAAACGATGATCTGGACTGCAGCTTAGAAAATCTTTCAAGTCAGCCCTGATTCTGCCTACAAGAGGAAAGCAGTTCTGTGAGCTAATAGCATGGAGAAGCTCTTCAGTCGGGTCTTTCAGTGTCTTATGCTTGTATCTAATACATACTTTTTTATTTTTGAATTACAGTTTACATTCTCCGTTAGTTTCAGTGTACAGCAGAGTGGTTAATATGTTTTCAAATCTAATTATAAACACTTTTCAAAGCCAAGGATAAATCCTTTTATGAAGCAGTTTGTCTCTTTCTGTAGCTATGATCCATGATTTTCTCTCCTGTAAGAGTCATCAATATAACAAGTAGTTGGTTCCACTAGTCTTTTCAAATTGTGTTTTGCCCATCTTACTAAAGCAGTTTTTGTTCATAAAACAATTTGGTCTTCAGGTGTTAGTCATTTTCCTGGTGATACATTCTAGAACAGGGGATGAAACTTGAGTTTCAGGAACAGAAAACTACTACGACTGTAATTTTTTTATCCTGGAAAAACGTACCTGTTACTACCTCCTCCTGTTACTCGTCACCGTGTGTTTGGCCCACAAGAGAAAGGTTTAGCGCACAGCCTCCTTTCCCTACATTGTCAGTAACAGGGCTGAACTGTGTGGGCAAAGCCTGAAGCTGGAAGACATGTGCATGTTACGCCCCCAAAGTGACAACTGAATGATTACAAAGTCAACAGTGTGCGCTGCACAAGCAATAAATGGAAAAAGCATTTGTGTTACCTGTTCATCACTCAGTGGCAGCCTGTGTGTGTATGAAGTGTGCCAGCTGTGTGCGTGGTGCCGACACCAACACATGGAAAAATGTGTGTCAGTGTCCAGGGTTCATAAAGCTGTATAAATCAGGGAGTTGGGGGGAAAAATAGCTCACTTCTAGCTGGTGTATATACAGTTGATGGCGTTTAGCCAATTATTTTTACGCTTCCATACCAAGTATTTTAGGCTTCATGCAGGGAAAAAAGGCAAGTAGACCGGGAGTCTGTTCTTCTGAACTCTGAAAGCTCTGGATCTGTAGCCTGGGTCCACGTCTCCATAGTGGTCACTCAGCCCCAGTGGCCTGGGCGTCGGAAGCAGAGAGCCAGGCATAAATTGGGAGGGCGTGAATTCTGACCCTCTTGGCTTCTTCGGCATCAAAGGAAAATAAGCCCCGTTTGGGCTCTCTGACAGTCCTCCCCCTCCATCCTGAAAGAGTCAGGTCCCCCGATGGAGTGAATTCTGCAGCCACCACACTGACCAGGATCCTCAGCGTCACCGAGGCCCGCACAGCAGGGTTGTGTGGATTGTCACGGTTATTTAGAGGACTACTGTGTGTCACGTTTGGACACCCAGAATTTAGCAGAACTATAATAATACCTTGGATTTATTCAGATTCACTAAATTGTAGTTTTTATCAGCCAAACTTTGTTATTCAAAGGAGATGCCAATTTTTAAAATGTTACTGAAGAATTACAGATGCATTGCTTGTAGTAACAAAGATGTCAGTAGCTTCCAGTAGAGTCAGATAATGAAATGTCAAAGTAAAATAGTCTTTCTAGAGTACACAGATAAAATAATTTATATAAGCAAGTAAAAAATAAGGTTAATTTTCTTTTATAGCCTATTTATTAAAGATTGGTAAATTTATGATATAGAAAAATTGGTCCTCAGTATGGTATTCTGTGGGATTTAGGTAATTAAATTTTTTCTATTGTAGAACAAAAAAGGCTTAGATTCAATGACAAATCCATATAAAGCAACACTGTATAATTTTTAATAACCATAAAAGCACCATTATATAAGACACTTAAAATAATAACTTCACAGAACGTTAGCAAGAAGCTGTTGGCCAACAGGACGTAAAGCACACATCCTACATGGTCTTAACTGTCAGAGTCTCACACCAAATTAATCTGATTCCAACCTGTTGAGATTTGGTTTGGATTTACAAATTCAATATTGGTAGAAGAGGGACATTCCAGAGTTGTGGTAGAATTTCATTGTCAATGCCACGTAAAACACCAAGACTGCTCATCTGAGAGTGTGACTTTCACATGCCCGTCTCTGACCTACATCCTGGGATGCTTAATTCCTTTCACTCCAAACACTGGGGCTGCCAACTAATTACATAAATAAGGAAAATTGTTTAAACTGCTTAATGATTCAAATTAAAAATCAATGTTTCATAAAGGAGGTTTCTTTTATTTATGCTATTAGCACAACATCCGAAAGTTATTTAGGTTTAATCCTGTTCAGTGAAGTGGTCATTAAAACACAAGACCATAAATAGTGACTTTAAATAACAACACTGGTTTTCCTCAGTAGCTTGTATTAAGAAGGCTCTGACAGACATTTTTAACAATGATATGTCACTAGAATACAGGAGTAAGTTCCCAAAGTGTCCACTTTGGAGGACAGTATTCCCTTAGACGGATACTTTCCAGCACATTCATTCTAAAGGAAAATCAATATCATCATTACAGCCACACATCTCACATTTTTGGATAAACAGATTTAAAAAGTATCAATGGCACTAAAACTTTTCCTGCCTCTCACTTCTCCCACCTTTCTGACTTTCCTGATGGAGATGAATTCCTGAAAAAAACAGATTACGTCAGAGAAAGTAGTACTGAAGCTTATATACACTATAAACACTTTATTTTACGAAGCGGTGTGACTAACTGATTAGGTTCTTGCCTATGTTCCCGGAGCTCAGCTTCAAAGTAGTTCTTTCCCTGGAGAGTGAGTTGGTTTAACTAAACTGCAGAACTCCCAGCATCAGACCATGCATAGAGAATCACTTGAACAAATGCCTCTTGAGGATGAATGTGGTGACTTCTACATAAAAACGTACAAGTTCAACTATTTACACTGGAATTAGAGCTCTGACTAAAACTGAACAAAGACTAAATACCAAAAATCGAAGTAAAAACGGATTTAGGAAAACTAGGAATGCCTGTGAGAGGGCCTCTAATACCCATGGTGACTGCCCCCCCTTCTGTTGAAGGAGCTCTCGTGTGCGGAGCCCCCGGGAGCCCTCCGGTTTGGAAACTCCGCGTACGGATTCCAGTGTCCTGCCCTGGTGGGAGGCGACGCGCTGCTCCTGTCCTGGCTTCTGCTCACTCTGCTTGGTTTTTCCGCATGAAGCACACTGTGAAAGGTAACATCGTGCTCATACCGTTCTTTCATTCGGTGTATTTTTTCTCTTGGGACTCCATGAATGTTTCTTCTACGTGGAAAAACATGCAAACATTTAGTTAAGGCCACATAGCAAAATGAGTTACTTGTATTTTACGTGTCCTGTGTTATTACATAGGTATGCACTCTCTATTGTCAGGATGAACTGTGACAAACACATCGCGTTACGCAGGCCCCTTGCACACTCCACCCCTGTGTCATGCTGCCCCGCACACTCCCAACCACCCTGAGGCTTTCAAACACATCAGAAATGCTTCCTTTCTGCAAATTTCAGTTCTGTGCTTCAAGACATAAACGCCACCAGGAGATCTTTTTATTATAGACTTGCCTGTTAAGCGTGAATATGAGTATATTTACAATTGATTCACATCAGTCAATCCTAGATACTTCTGGATGCTCATTAAGCAATCTTAAATTTCGTGGGCATGAGAATCAACTGGGGTCATAGGTCAAGCTGCAATTCCTGGAGATTTCAACCACAGAAAGGGGTCCACGAGGTAGGATTTCACATCCAGTTCAGGTGGCTCTGGTTCTCAAACCCACTTTGGAAACGTAATTATCTCCTTCTAACCATAAGATGAACTAGCATTATTCCTAAAAAAGTGAATCCTGCTCTCACTGGTTACTTTAAGTCATTGACATGATCAAATAACAGAGATAATTAACATCAGAACCCTTGCATTCGATCAGCAAGTTAGTATTGTTTGGACATGTATTGCTTTATAGAGTAGAAGCAGCATCTGGATTACAAATGAACCACAGACTGTTCAGCATCTAAAGATGTTTAGTTTAAATGCAAAAACACCACCGACATGTGCGATCCCATGCAGAAGAAAGTGCTTTTAAATGTTCATTAAGAAGCATTTTAGCCAAATGTTAAATGTAGTCTTTTAAAGGACCTAAGTCCAAGCCAAGATTATTTAGTATTATATCAGAAAACTGACCCAAAACTAAAGTCTTCACATTCATAATTCCCAAGTTATCAGTTTCTAAGAATTACCATTTCTGGCCTGAAAACTACCATGTCCATTTCCAGCCCGAAAAGAGTCTTTCGTTCGGTCTGAAATACCTGAAAACAGCAGGACACACAATGAGGAGCTAGAAAAACAAAGAAGTACCTGGCTAACTCTTGCACGTTGAATTTCCAGCGAGTCTCGGGTTCTCGGAATATAACTTCATAGTTATTTTCAAGTGCCTGATTTTTCAAAAGTACACAAAACATTGAACACATAGTATGTATTCATGGGAA
>PVKM010007291.1:0-41856 GCA_004027735.1 Carollia perspicillata | reverse complement strand
TGCCTTTTAGGGCTTCTGCCATTTTTTGTTTCACCTTTTTCACATGGGCAAAATGTCTCCCTTTGAGAATTTTATCATCTGGGGAAACAAAAAAAATCACTGGAGTAAATAGGGAGGGTCACAGGCGTCATGCTGGTTTTTGTTAAAAACTGCTGAACACTCAGCACAGTGTGGGCAGGTGCACTCGTAAGTCACCTATCATGAAATGGGCAAATGCATTGAAAGAGTCTCCAAAAAAATTCACTGAAGCCAGACGCAGCCTCTCACAACAACGTCAGCTGGTACGCTGATGCAGATGGGTTCCTAGAACACTCACCTAGTGGGGGAAGCCTGTGCTACAAGGGGCCTGCCCTCCAGAAGATAATTTTGAGGGTTTTGGGGGTCTCACCTCTTATGTGACTTTTTACCCCATCAATCCCAGCTGCAAGTATCTGCTCTGGCAAGAATACAATAGTTTGCCAAAGACCAAACCCAAATAAACTCAGTTTTTTATTTCTTCCATTCTTTTGTTTGTCCTTTCTACTGCGCAACTTCTTGGGGCTTTTCTAAATTCTGCTCAGGACCATACCTAACATTTGATGAACATTAACTGTGTACTGTGGTGCCCGAGATGCTTTCCCTGCATTATCATAATCGTGATCTTCACAGTGATCTTGAGATTCCGCCGCTACCGTCACCACCAGCGCTGCCGTCCCTGTGTGGCAGCGCAGAGTACCTGTTTCTCTAGTGAAATACTTGATAAGGAATAAGACTGAAAGAAACATTGTGAAATTTCTTGAGAGTCGTGGGCGAGTTTCACTCAATCCTGTGATGCTGTGACCTCCCTTCCCTTTTCTGCCCTCTCTTCCATTCACATGCACGGAGGAAGCGGGGCATGGGGCTGCCGGGGCCTCAGACCTCGTGACCCTCTGGGGTCTCTGACAAGATCTGTCTTCAAGGGTTTGTGTATCCACCCCATTTGTCCCTAATTCCTTTTATAACTTGACTTGTTCTGGGGTGTCTCCTTTCTCTTTGTCCCTGAAGTCTGATGATCTGGCTATAACCTTTCCTCTTCACCTGTATCCTACCTGTCAGGTCTGGGCGCTGAGTTTGAATGCAAAGGAAAGCTCTCTAATTCGTGACTTCTGGGTTTCAGGGTATGGATTATTAATGTACGCAGGTATCTGGACCAGACGAGGGAAGGCTTTTTCTTTATTCCAGTCACCATGACCTCTCTGAGCCTGTAAGCAAATCTGATTAGAGGCTCAGTTGTACACAATTAATGGCACACATGTGTAGATACCAAAACATAAATGCATTATGTCTACATATAATGCAAGTATATGTACATATATATGATCGTATAGAACATAAAGTATAGACGTGTAGTATTGTCTAAAAAAATAAAGCAAGAATAACTGATAATACTGTCACCCAGAAATAAATGTTTTGCTTATTTTACATTTAGCATTTAAATTTATATATTTCACATAGCTGAGATTGTGCTTATAAAAATCATTTAAACTTTTTTAAAAAAGTCAAATTCAAACAATGTACAAGTGCATGCTGGTTACAAATATACTATTTCGAAATGTAATTAGCACAGCTTTACCAGGCCCCAGATTAAGAAGGGATGAAGAGGGTTTTGGGGCAGCTAATGAATGCTGGTTATTAGTCTTTCTCATGAGGAAAAGATAAATTATTTGGGTAGTTTAGGAATTTTAAAGGTGGAGTAAATGATTTTTTCTTCATTTTCCAAAGGGTTTGTGCAAGATAAAGTGCACTGTTAAATACATTGTTTAAAACTGTACTTCTCTAGATGTGTTATGCCCAAAGGGGGCCTCCCACCCTCTCCCCTGATTCGTCGCTGCTGTGGGCTCCGCAGCTGGTGAGGAGAAATCTCTGGTGAAGCTGGGGTCAGAGCATTGGCAAAAGAAGCACAAGAGGCAGTAATCGTGGTTTCAGGAATAAAGTAAAAGCAAAAGTGGAGCAGCTGAAAACGACACCACCTGGCCACGCTGTGCCCTTGGCCATAGACACCATCTGAGGATGGTCACCCCACGTTCACGTCCCAGTTTAGA
This sequence comes from Carollia perspicillata, assembly GCA_004027735.1. Lineage (NCBI taxonomy): Eukaryota > Metazoa > Chordata > Mammalia > Chiroptera > Phyllostomidae > Carollia > Carollia perspicillata. The sequence continues at coordinate 39,796 of PVKM010007291.1, read as the reverse complement.
GTTTAAATTGGGAAAGGGGCAAGTCACAAGCCTTTTATACTCTGGTTCCCCAGTGAGTCCTTCAGTTAGATCGGATGAAAGGTGCTGATTGAAAATAAGAGCAGCTAGTTAATCCTGTGCTTTGTAAAATTTATTGTGATAGATTTCAGACACAGAGAATGCGTGGAGTTTATATATATATAACCACCACGTACCTACCACCTAGCCCAAGAAATAAACCGCACCGGAACATGGAAAATGTCACCGAGACCCGAGCGAGCCAGGCGGTGTTCCAGGCCTGGGGATAGAGCCGTGAAGCAGGCGGGCAACAGTCCCCGCCCTCAGGAATCCTGCCTGCCCATGGAAGCTAAGGTCTCCTGTGGACGAGTCTCCGGAGAGAATAGAGGACATGTTTGCACTTTGAAAGTATTTTTGCTTAATTAAAATTCAAATTTAACTGCGTGTCCTCTTTTTATTTGCTGACCCTGGCAACCTGCCGCTTCCCGCTTCTCCCTGCGCGTCCTGTCAGTACTGGTCACTTGTCAGTGTCACCTCTTTTCACCTGCTCCTTTGTCTGACTTCTGAAGACTGGCACAGTTCCTTAGTAACTTGAACAAGTTTATTATGGTGTTTCTGAGAGTGTCCTAACATCACTTGTTCATGTCATGAATGCGAGTGTCATAAATTGATCACGTCTGTTTTCTTTTCTTGTAGCTCACTAGGCAGTCAATGGGGGTCAGTGGTTAGATAAATGGCCACATTTCTGTGGAGTTTAGGGATGTGGACACTCGACTCTTTCCACGTTTCTGAATCATGTTGCAAACTGGGTGCACTGATTGATACCTCTCTAAACACTAATTAATGTTGTGAAACTTTAATTACAGCTTAGAATCTCTTGAGAAGCCAAATAATAAGTAGCTTATTTGTCAGATGAAGATAATAATATCTGTCCTATCTCCTTCACAGGACTGTTGTGAGAAAAAATAAAACAAGTGTCATAAAGAAAACACGTGTTAAGATGTGAGGCGTTGGTCTGAGGTCAGAGCTCGTCGTTGTCCTTCTCCTGCTCTCTCTGCCGTGCACTCCTGACCTGATGAACACGGCACAGGTGCCATCGAGCCAGGCCTGGCAGATACGGTGGCATTGGGGCAAGAATTGTGGTACTGTCCTGAGTGTCGTGTCACAGTTAAATAAATAGATGAGCCTTATGGAGCAACTTTCTACGCCCACCAACACCTTCTTTATTTTTGCTAATATTTGCCTTTGCTATTTTATTGCAGTTTTTCCTTCTGTTGTTATTTCTCTTTCACAGCCTAAGTACACACATATGTACATATATGTATACACGTGTGCATACATATATGTGCATATATGTATGTGTGCATGTATGCATGTTTATATGTATATAGTTATACTTTCCAGACAGATACATAATTTACTTATTAAAGTCCTTATTTAATTGCATTAAAACGTGGCTGTCATTTTAAATTAATGTAATACATTTCATGAAACCCTTGTGACCCTAGTCAGTTGCTGGCTCCGGGTTTTGTCACCATGCTGATATTAAATGAGGTACAAAGGCCACTGATACCCCTGGTCCATCAGACCGAGCCAGAGAAGCCAGAGACGCCTGGCAGAGCAGGTGGAGCACTGCAGCACAGTGCGGCCCACTCTCAGTTGTGTCAATATTTTCTCTGGGCAAGAGCATTTCTCAAACAGAGCTCTGAGCCCACTGCGGTGACCCTGACAGCAGGAACTGCGTGCTGTTTGTCAAGGACAAGACCAGTTTGCACTGACTGGTCTGGCTGGAACCAACCTGCTGTTTTCTGAAACCATCTGTAAAGAAAGTCCCGGAGCACAGCAGAGGTGATGTGTTCTTGGTGGTGAGTCTCAGACTTGTCATTTGCGTCAGCATTGGTTCAAGGGCACAGGATGAGCTGATTAGAAACCAGGGCTGCTTTTGTTTGTGGGTGCCGTCATGGGCCTCCAGGGTCTCCTGATTCCGTTTGCACAGGGATCGAGTGTGTGCTCACAGTCGTGCTTTACATTCTCCCATAAGTGGTGTGTTCAGTGATGTATCAGGAGAGCTGACCGGGCAGAACATAAACTGGAAGAGCTCGAGGAGGGGTCTTTTTGATTTTCCCAGTGCCCTACTTTCAGATGACAAAAACTATTAGCCCAGCTCACACAGTTAATGGCTAAGCCAGAAGTTCAATATGGAGAGTCTTTTTTCTTTGTTTAAGGCATTCTGTTGACATTAAAAATCAGAAGTGTGGTGTCTGTGAAGTTACGATTAAACAGATCAAGGGAAAGTGTATAATTTCAGAAAATTGATAAAACCCAGTGCTAGAATGGTTAATAAAATATCCTTCATGATAGGCGTTATGCTGGCTAATATGCATTTAGAGTATCATGCAGTTTTATCCTATTATTTGATGTTTTTAAAAATTGAATTTGATTAGATTGTACATTTCAACTTTAAAAGAAATTGTTAGTTTATTGAAGGCCAATTTTACACTGAAGTTTATACATGAAATAATTTATTTTCTTATAGTAATGGTATATGAGAAGATACTTGCATTTTTCTAGGTATCTTTAGGAAGATACTTGTATTTTTTGGTATAACTTGACGTGTATTTTTTCAAGTTATATTTGAATTTCATAACTGTTCAAATGCCCACAAGTAGGAGACTGTGGGTTTCAGAGTCCTGTCTGTCTGGTTAAACAAAACCCCAGCATTCATCCAGTCCCCTCAGAGGTCCTGAAGGGTCCCCTCCCCAACCGGGGCTTGGCTTTTTACAAGGCCCGGGTCTTAACCCAAGCTGTAGCCAGCTTTGCCTTGTAAGATTTCTTGCTCCAGACCTTGAGTGAGTTGTAATGGGTTAAGCGTCGGATTTCAGACAGGCGATTAGCTAGCTGTCCAGCTAAGGGGAGGAAGGATGACTTATCTTCCGGTGAGTACCAGCCTCCTGGAGTGTAGGAAAGATGGAGCATGGGTGCTGGGCAAAGAGATGCCCTTGGGTTGGAGACTTCTGCCCAGATGGCTTTGTGGGTGCCAACAAGAGAGAAAAAACACAAAATCGAAGCCCGATACGGAGATTCGTTATTAAGGACTTGAGCTGTTAGTGTGGTTCGGAGACCTCACAGTGAGGCAAAGGATGGAAACAGCGCTTCCTACCAGGATTTGCATGTGCTGTGCCCTGCTCACCCACAGACTTCCCGTCTTGAGTATTGGCATTGGTTTCTGGTGATGCACTTCCTCTCTTCCTTTAAGGAGTTGGGTGGGCTAGCTCAGCCCATCAAGACTATCGCTCAATTAGCTTCCTTTTCCAGAGTTTGCCTTCTTCCTGTGTCCTGGATAATTCCAGTTTATCTCCTTTGTGTGGTTTCTGAGAAAGGCTTGTATGGGCTCAGAAAATGAGTGACTAAAGCTCCCAGTCTCTGCTTTTGGACTCCTTTCCTATTAAAAAACTGTTTGTTTTGAACTGCCATGAAAAGTATTAGCCTGGTTCTCATTCACAGGAGTAGTAAATACTTGCTCTTTTCTTGGCAACAAATTTTAATTAAAATTACATTGAGTAGGCTTCTCTAACAAAAACCTCAAGGAAGACCCAATCAAGAAATCAGACTTAATAAGAGCCATTCAGACACTCTAGAAATTCTGAGTCCAAAGAAAAAAAAAATGGATGTTTCCATTTTTTCTCTCTTGGCTTCTCTGCTGGATATTTTTGGAGTGAGCTGTAACTGATGTACTCATTTCCATATGCTTCAGGAAAAATATGCTGTTGTGTTAGAGGCTCAGCCTGCTTCTGCTTTTTGGACTGCAGTTCATTGTGAAGCCTGAAAAGGAGAAGTTCGAAACTGTGCACCCATTTGTACTGGTGTCTATAACCTTAGTGATCCCTCGACTTAATAATAAGTATGATGCTATTTGGAGAATTTTTTTGAGAAAACAAAAAACAGTGACTAGAATTCTAATTGTAGCAGTTTTTGGAGCAAGCCATGGCTGAAAATTCAGATTAAATGTTATTGTATAATATTCAGAAGGTCTTTCCAAGCAACAGATAGAAAAGCAGGACTACAGACATGAGGGAGAACTAGGCCAAGGTGCACATGGTCGGATTCATATTTGTTCTCCTGCTGAACGTTAAATCTGCGTGCCACTCTTACCCCGTCTTGTTGGGGACAAACCAGATGTGAGTGGTTGGTCTGTGCTGTTTCTCCCAGCTGGGTCAAAGGTTGCGGGCAAGGTCACAGTTTGACCATGTGAACCTTTCTTTAAAGGAGCTGGTACCAGAGTAATAGTTTATGGAAGCCATTAGCTGTTCATAGTCACACTTACCAAGTTTATTTTAGGCTCTGTTTGATGATTTTATTTAATTGGAAAAGTTTTTTCTCTGAGGGATCTTTTATGTTTTGGACATGATTTCTGTTGGGTAGAATCAAGAGATAGTCATGTGAGTTTCTAAATTTAGTCTCATAATGTTTGGTTTAGTTGATAAATCTCATCAGCTTTGCAAATACTCTTGTGAAAACATTGATTCAGCTTGTCCTGCCACACTTTCCCATCCCTGCCTGTTTTTCTGAGTGCTCTTCCCTCTCGCATCGAGTGTGCATTGCACCAAGACATTTTCAGTGTTTCTGTCCAGTGGGCACATTTAAGAGTCTCCTGGAAGAGAAAAAGGGGAGACTGTTCCCAGAGTACAGTACAAAAGAGGGAGACAGATGTGATATTTCTAATAATTTGTGATCCAGCTGCTAAACATCTTTAAAACCTAGTCATGTGCATCAGCTCTGACGCTTTTATAACTACAACCCAAACAAGCTCACTCTGTCTGCCCTCAGTGTCCCCCTCATCCAGTCCCACCTGCCTACCAGGTACGTGGCTCATTTATTTCCTCTTCCCCAGCATAGACTGAGCAGCTGGGATGCTTTATTCGCATCAGGAACACACCAGGGAAGTGTTTTTTGAGGCAGCCCGTCTGGTGTGTTCCCCTTCAACAAGAGGACAAAGACGGATTTGTCTTCCACTGACCTGGTAGAGGAGGCAGAATGCCTGCCGGCTTATGCAGCCTGTACCCACACCGGAACTCCACCTCTTCCAGGAGTGAATCAGACCAGATGATGCACTGGTTTTTACAGCACACCGGGGTGGAGACCTGGAAGTCTCTAGGCCGGGAGGGGAGGAGAGAATGGTTTGCATGTCAGACCATTCCAGCAATGCAGCCTACAGGAAAAAATTGCAAAACACTGAAGTTGTGTGGCACCAGATTTTTCCATTAGCACTACGCTTTCCACAGCTTCCACGTCTGTTCCAGGGACGGCTGTTTGGCCGTGTGAGGGGAAGCAGTCACATCGCATCACAGACTCTGTCAGCTTGTCCTATCAGGAGTCCTGGCAGGCCCCGAGCACTGCCTTCTACCCTCTGGCATCTCTCTCTCACACACACACAGAAGCTGTGGATTCTCTGACAGGGGTGCATGGGCGACGCTCTCTGGGCACCGGAAAACAGCTGCTGGGACTGGCGCTATCTCGGGACACTGATTTTAAGTGAAGAAACCTAAGACCAGAAAATCTGCAGAAAGGTAAAGGGGACTTGGAGCTGGAGCCTTTCCTCTGGGGTGTTATTCTTTAATGTTCTGTCCTCTGGACACTTGGCTGATAAAAAGAAATAACCGTTCCAAATAGTGGTAAATTTAAATCAGGGCGTCGTTTTGGGGACTCCCAGAAGGAATGACTCAAAATTCAGTAGAAATATTCGAATTCAGCCAGTTCATTCATTCAGTAGCTCACTTTTAAATGATCGCACAGACATGTATTTGGCAGAAAGGCAGTCATTTGACTCTTTGGTACGATGGACCAACTCAGGTCCTGTGAAAGTTGGTCTTTCTTTGCCTTATTCTCACTACTCTGTGTTTTTGTTTGTTAAGAGTGGCCTACAAGCTTAAGGGTTGCTCAGCTTTCTATACTTTTGTTATTTTTTTCTTTCTCTCCAGACATTTTATCTTTCACTAACTTTAATCTCTGTTCCCTTAACTCTGAGCTGTTGTTTTTGGCCCTATTTTGATAGAATTCAGAGTTTATTTCTGTTTTTTCAATCCCGATGCTTGCAGGAATCAGGATGGGCCTTCCTAGCTCTCTCTGATAGCAAGACACTAGCTCTGTCCAAAGAGTTGAAAGAAGTGGGGTCTTCTGTACCACCCCTCTTCCCCAGCTGCTGTCCCCCACCCCACTCTGCCGTCCTCTCCTCTTAGTGGCTTTGTTCAAAGCACTGTTCCCTTCATCTGGATGTCTTTGCCTTGTCTGTTAATATAAGCCCTCTTATCCTTCAGGTCCTGCTTCCTCTCTTCACCCCTTCTAACACGGGTCACCCCTCCTCCTCATTATTCCTAGAGAGCTTTGTATCCTGTTAAATACTTGCCGTCACTTGCTTTTAGTTAAGAGTTGTAGTTGTGCGTCTCACTAACGTGTAAGCTTTAGGTCTAAGGAGGCGAGGCTGCATGTCATCTTCACGTTGGTTCGCCCACCGCGGCTTGCCTAGTACTCAGCACAGAGGAAACGTGCTCAGTGTGCAACAGCGCCGCACGCCGACTCTGCACCGGCACAGTGCTGGGCACCCAACACGGAGCACACCACGGGCACAGTGCCCACTTGGGCGTCTGAGGGATGGAAGTGAGCCCTGCCAGCTGCCAGTTTTATACTGTTATGCCCTTTGGAGCTTTCTCCCAGCCTGCTCTCCTGGATATTTTTTCTGAAGGAACAGGTGGCTTCCACTTTGTCACACACACTTGTTTCCTTCCTCCTCTTACCTCCGGTTAAATGGAAGTTGTAGTGTCCGCTTTCTCTCCGTCACGTGCTCCACGTAGGCTCAACATGATACTGTCTGTTAAATGCTTTGGGTTTCAGGGAGAGGTGACCAGATACAGTGTGGTTGTCCAGGGAGGGTATTGTCACAGGCCATTTGGAAAGTTCTTTCTAGTTCCCATGGCCTCTTTCTTTTTTCTGTGCCTGTTAGCCATGCAACCAGAGAGAGAGGAGGTGGAATTCTGGTCGGTGCCTTTGGTCCCAGGCCTATTATCTAGTCTGGTCTGGTGGGTGGTTGAAGCTGCGGGTGAGAGACCGAGTTGGTGACGTCTCCGGTGAGAGTGTGGCCAGTCGGTCTACCTTCCTTCTCTCCCGCGGTTTTCTTGGGACCGTCTCTGCAGACTGAGCACCCCTTGTAGATGGGAGGGAGCTGTGCTTGTTATCACTCACTGTTTACAGCTTGGTAGTCTTTGTGGCAATCTGACTTAACCTTTTAATTCCCTTATTTGGCTTCGCTCTCCAATTCATTTTGTCATTTGGCTTTTGAAATATTGACTTCAAATCTCGGGTGAAAAAATACTGTATGATGGCCTTGTGTTTAAATTTGATGAAAGTAATAATCCTGGGGCAACCCTTTCTTTCTTTTGAAAAGAAAGCCGAATGTATGTAAATCCATTGTGACTCCAACATTAAGGCTTAAATATGTTGGGGGAAATGTACTTTGTTTAGTAAGGTATAATGAAGACAGGGTTTTTTTTCTGGCCTTCTAAAATAGCCCCATCATCCTTAGCATCCTCTCCTGAATTTCACCTTCGTGAACAGAATCACACACCTCCACTGGGGCCCACGCCCTCCTCATGTTAACTGTGGCCTCTCCTTGGGAAAAACCCGAGCACTAAGTTTTAGGAGTGGATTCTTCTAAGCCAGTCATAAACAGGAGGAGTCCTCTTCCAACATCCAACACGGTACACACCTAACAGGACAAGAAAGAGCCGGGAGCCCTTGCTGGACCTGCCCCTGTAATCCCCTGCAAGTCCTGTCAGCCCCTTGGGCTGTGATGGATGTGGGTGGAGAGGCAGGTGGTGACATGGACAGGAACTGCGCCCACTTTTCTCTCTCCCTCTGGTCCCCTTGGACGCCCAGCTTTTGGTGCCACACCCCATTGCGAGTCTGAGAAGAGATAAGTAGCACCAGGCACCTGAATTCTGTAGGGGTTGGGGAGAAGTCTCAAATACAGCAGAAATAACTCAGGCCCTCTTTGAAAGCGGTAGTAGAGCATCCTGCTTCCAATCTGTTCTTTTTATGATGAATACGCACAGGTAGGGGGTTTGCACTGTGAGTTCACCTGTGAAAGAAATGGTGGTAGGGATCCTGGGCTGTTGCTTTGGTTTTTGCCTTTGTCTTTATATTTTAAATGAGGCATCTTAGTAGTAAAAGAACCACATTTAAAACATACGAGATTAAGTTGATATGCACCAGACTTAAAATTGCTTCTCTAATTTGTGTTATAGTTTGTTCCAGCAAGGACTCTTGGAATTTAACATGAAAAGAAGTTGGTCACCTAGAAAGTAGTAGGAAAAGGAAAGGGACAGGAACAGGAGTGAAGTCGGATCCCAAATGAGTATCATGGGGTCCTTGCGGGGTGGGTGCCCCCTGAGGTGCCCCGCTGAAGCCTGGGAGCGTGTTTTGTTCGACCAGCTTGAAGCTTTGTTTTATTTTGAATTAATTGCCAAAAATTTTTCAGATAGGTCATTTCATATAAAAATACCAGTTTCTTCAGCTTCTCCTTCTCTTTCTTAAATATCTTATTGTTTATGTCTTCAGCTTCTGTTGAAAAGTCCAGAGATCTGTTGCGTCACTGGGTGTGCATTTCTGCCGGGCCACAGCCCACTGAAGAGGACGAGTACTCTGCCCCCGCCCCCACCACGCACCCCTACCAGATTCCCTCTTTTCAGGTACTAGTCTGGACTGGAAAGGTATTTGAACTTGTGACCCAGACCCTGAAGGTATTTGATTTGCCTAATGGGCTGCCCTCAGTTTGGCTCTCAGCTTCCTTGAAGCCTAAAAGGAAGAACACATTTTAAGTTGCAGATTTCACTTGTTTTCAAGCCCAGGTTCTCACCCCAGGCTGTGGCCTAGACTCATTTGGGGAGCTTCTGAAATTGCTGATGCCTCTGGCCCCACTCCAGGAGATTCTGACTCACTGGGGGTGGGGCTGAGGGGGGTGACTCAGCATTTTTAGAAGCAGGCCCAGGCGTTGGGATTGTGCAGCAGGGTTGAGAATTCGTGGCATCGAGCTGCTTGCCCTGGGAGGTTCCAGCCTTGGCATTTTTACCTTGAACAGTGAAGGCGATGTTAGTCCCCTCACCCCTCTGGGCCAGTGTCCTGCTTCTGCTGTTAAATGTGGACCTGGACTTAGAGTCCTTGACATTTTCATACAGCTCTTTAAAAGAAAACACTCAAAGTTAAATTGACTGAATGGGTCCTGGACTTTAGTTGAGATGAAAAAGACAAAGCTCCTGTAAGTGTGGAGAGGTATAAGGTGTGTGCGCAGATCTGAAGAAAAAAAAAATCAAGCTGCTCTGAGAGCCTAGATGGAAGAGGGGGCTGGGAGGGTAAGAGACAACTTCAGACAGAACTGGTATTTTCGTTGGTCCTTGCAAAGTAGAAGACTTTTGTCTGAGAAGGCTTGGTGTGGGGTGTACATCAGAAGGGAAAGGAATGTACAAGCAAAAGCATTGAAACAGCATGCTCTTTCTCTTCCCCACCCATCAGGAATATCCGCTCCCTTCCCCTTCCCCAGCTTTCTTTGCCCTCTAAGGGCTACAGGAAAGAATGTGCCTGGCATGTGGCTTTTCAGTACTATGTAGTGTCAGTAGAGCAGTCGAGTAGGCTGTAGCAGCAGAGTAGCGGTATGGATGACATGAGCCGCAGCTGCGAACTGTCAGTAATCATACCTACCTCCGGGTTGTTGTGAAGAGTAAATGAGTGCATGCATGTAATGATGCACTCGGAACAGTGCGGTCCAGAAGAACTATGCACAGCGGATGGTGGAGGAAGATGGGGGCAAGGGGGCAAGGAGGCTGTTGCCAGACTGGTAGGTAGCCTGGGTGCGTCTGTGCTGTGCCTCTGAGACTGGGTAGGGTGTTACGAAATCAAGGAGAGGGCCCTGGCTGGTGTGGCTCGGTTGGCTGGAGGCTGGTTCCCTTACTGAGAGGCTGCAGTTTCAATTCCCGGTCAGGGCACAAACCTAGGTTGTAGGTTTGATCCCCCGTCTGGGGCTTGTATGGTCCTGGCGCATACGGGAGGCAACCAATCAATGCTTCTCTCTCACATCGATGTTTCTCTCTCTAGAAGCAATGGGAAAATGTCTTCGGGTGAGGACTTTAAAAAAAAGGAAGAAAGAAAGAAATCAAGGGGGGGAGGAGGAAGGTAAATTCCGGGCATGTCAGGATATATGCATCTTAAGATGTCCAGAATGTAATTCATTGTTACAGCCACCACGCCGTTTAACTCAGGCCCTCTGGAGAAAAAGCCCTGGTGCAGTAATCCTGTTAAGTAAGCATCGAGGAAGAAGGGGGTCCGATGTGCTTGACTGCGGTCTCAGAACTCCACAACCACCATCCAACGGAGGGCTGTCAGTGTACTCAGCCAGCCTGGGAATACAAGTCTTTTGTCCCCAGCCCATTGCCCTTCTTGCTGGGAGTCACTGTTCTGCCAGCTCTCCACCTAGCAGCAGAAAAACCGTGGGTTCATCTTCATCCTCCCTGACTGCATTTGGCTTCTTCTTGTGTATGTACATAAATTAGGAGAGAGTAGAGGCAGACAGGTGTGTCTTTCTCCTTAGTGGGAACCTTAGTGACTGACAGTTTCCAGGCAGAAGGAGCTCCTGTGGTTAATTCTCCTCCCATTCCAACCTTTGTCATCGCCTCCATAAAAGGCGTAGACTTTTATTGGCACACAATGACTTTTTCTGCTAGACCCGTCCTTCACAGACTCATGCATACAAGATAGTTACCTTCAACTGGTTTATAGGATTAAGCTCTATTCTTAACAGAACACAATATAATATAAAATAAAAACTTAGCAGGATTTTTCTTTGCAGGATTAAGAAACATGACATTCTCATGCTTCCCTCAGTTTAATTCTTAAAAATGAGTCTTTTGATATTAATACCTAGGATGGAGCATAATAATGTAACTAAATAATGCCAGAATTTTCCCAAAAGCAGAGAGCAGCAAGTTTCTCTGTTAAAAGTAAATGATAAAACAAGCCCAAAGGAACTGTAAGAATGATGGATATTTTCTGCCCCTGGATCATGGTGTCAGATGCACTGCTTTACTAAAACTCATCAAACTATACACTTTAAATGGGTGGATTTTATTATATGTAAATATCTCACCTGACTGGTGTGGTTCAGTGGATTGAGCACCGGCCTGCAAACCAAAAGGGTTGCCAGTTCGATTCCCAGTCAGGGCACACGCCTGGGTTGCAGGCCGGGTCCCCAGTAGGGGGCGTGTAAGAAGCAACCACACATTGATGTTTCTCTCCCTCTCTCTCTCTCTCCCTCCTTTCTCCTCTGTCTAAAAATAAATAAATTAAATCTTTAAAAAAAAATCTCAGTAAAGTTTTTTAGGTCTCCTCCAAAAGATAAAAATAGGCCTAACTCAGATCTCTTCTCTAATGTTGATGTTATTGGGTAAAATAATGTGGAATTCTTTGGACCCTATATTTCAAAGTATCTGGCTCTTTGTTCTTAGTTTGTTATTTCCCTTTGAATCAGTTTATTTATTTGGTGTAAAACAAACCTAAATGAGTCCCACATCATCTTTAAAAAGTTTAAGCTTTGTAGTTTTGCACAGAAAAATGTCTGTCCCAAAGATAGTAACTTAAGGTATTCGGCCACCAGATGTCCCCTGGGAGATGGAATGAGAAGATAAACGGAGTGGCATGAGGTGGGGGGAGGGGCGCAGACGCTGAAATCAGCCAGCCACACTGGGCAAATCCAGTGGATTTTTGTAAACTTTGTCTCTCTCCGCAGAGCTGTCCCCTGTTTTGAACTTTACAAAGCCAACCATTTAGAGGCATCCCTAATCTTTGTTAATCTCTGCTTTATTGTTTGGAACTGGCTTTGCTTGTTTGTCCTGTAGAGAAAGTTAAGTAAATCTTGTACCTCTAGATTCACATTTACCCAGTGATTTTAGGAAAAGGTGATGAACAGTTTAAAAGAAGCTTTTCTTTTTCTTTCTCTTCCTTTCTCTTTCTTAGGATGATGAACTGAAATCATTAGAGGGACACATCCTTCTTACTAACTTTTTTTACACAGAAACAAAAGTGTGCTCAGAAGTATTATCGCCCTAAAGCAGAATGCATTTGTTTGGAAACTAATTCTGTCTTAGAAAGTCACATGACCTAATTTGGATGAAATGTGTAAGGGAATATTTTCAAAAAGGGAGAGAGAGAGAAAAGTTTGGGTCTGTGGTTTACAAATGGGAGTGTTTTTAGCCTTCAGATTGCATATTGCATGAAATAAGAATACACTAAAAAACACGAAGGAAAGGAACCACTCGCCTTCAGCCCAGCCTGGGTTCAGCATAACACTGAATCATTTCCTTCACAAGAAGGCTGCCGAGTTGGAGCTCAAATTATAACAGTGAGCCTTCCTCAGCCCTCGGGGATTTGGGGGGAGGGAATAAGTCAGCGGGAAGAATAAGGAACCATTTGCTACCTTTCTAAGCCTTCCTAGAATTAGCAGGTTTACAGCTGCATTTCTAGGTTTGAATTTCTTGTAGTGTAGTTTTAAAAGTCAGAGGGGGCATGGGAGAAGTCTGTCTTCACCACTTGTTTTTTAAGAACCTCGCTAGCAGTTTTGTGCCTTGGTAGTTTTTGCTGTCTCACTGACGCCAAGAGTCCTGGGATTAAACCCCGTGGCCAGCGGGCTGCTAGTTGGTCAGGAAATTCCAAATGGGTATAAATAAATTCTCTGCAGCAGCTCCTGGGCTCTTTGCCTGCTCCTGTGTGTAGTCCCTTTAATGCCGAGGGAAGTATGCCTGAGACTTGGCTTCCTGCTTGCTGAAAATCACAGTTATTTTGTTTCTGGGTGGGTAAGTAAGAAAGCCCCAAAGAAGAAAAATAGAGGATAGTGTGATGTTCCCGGTGGGGGTTGGTAAAATATAAACTAAAGCTCTGCACGTTATGTAAAATATTGGCTTTTATTATGAGTCGGAAAGAATAATTCAGTACTTGATTTTCTGTTCAGTGAAAATTCCAGCTTTAGCTGTGGCTTCAACATAGAGACACCATTGTTATAGGGATTGTACGTACACACTGAGGTTTGAGTTTTTGAGTTTGTGGTTTAATTAAATTCCAGAATTTCCTTTTTTGTTGCTAAATCCATTTTTGGCCATTTGTTTTCAGCTCAGATTTTCTAATGTGGGACTCCTCAGTGTGCTGGAAAGCTGGTTTCTTTTTCTTAAATTAACACTATAAAGCAAAATAAGGGCTGAGAATGATAAAATTACTTCAGCCTCCCTCCACACCGCCCACACATTTTTTTCTGTTGTGTTGCAAAAGCCCTTCTGGTCCCAGAGTCCTGTTTATGCTCCTCCTCAGCTTTTCACAAAACTGCCCTTTGAACTGGCACATTTTCCTACTGATGCCCGGAGCAGCCTGTTATTTTTGAAGAAAGTTTGGAGAACAGCATTTAGTTCCCAAGCTAGTTCTCTCCAGTGCATGCATGAAAACGTAGGCAATATTTCAGCGATAATTTTTAAAATTAGACAGTGGGCATGGGAGAGCAGCTCTGCCCCAGCCGGTGAGGGGCTGGTGAAGAGCCTGTGGCGTCGTGGCCATTTCAGACAGACTTTGGGTAAAGAGTCACTGCATCCCGTGGCTGATGCCAAACACTGGAGGCAAGTGCCATTGTGTGAACTTCACGTCCTCTACAATGTCAAGGGTCTCCTTAATACAGTGCGTCCTCTATGAAGGCATAGCCGCTTCCATTCCCAGGAACAATAACCCTTTCCACTTTCTTCCCTCTTGACTGCTCATCTACAGCTTGCTTCTGGACTCTTGAGACACGCCCAGAGTAGAACTGATGATACAGCCAAGGGGAGCTGTACTCGGGGGACCGTGAGGTGGTGCCAGTTGTCATGGCGCAACCGGAAAGGTGCTGCCAAATGACATGGGAAGAGGGCAAGGCCACGGGCTCTGCCCACCTGAACATCTGGCCTGACAGCTTCTGCAATCAACTTCCTTCTTCACTTGCTCACATAGCATGCGATGTTATGAAATTTTGGGTAACGTATAGATAGTCCAAGAGTCGGCAGCTGGAAGCAACCTTTAGAAACCACTGAGTCCCACCAACTCCCTCATTTCACGCATACAAACCTGGCTGCTGCGTCAGGCGATTCCACATCCCCACAGCTCATCGCGTGTCTGTGAACTAGGACATGGTTATAGCTCCTGCTCTCGTGTTATGAAAAGAATTGTACCTCCCCCCAGTTTGGGTGAGCCACTCTGAGTGACTGCACGGGAAGGTGTGCGGTGCATCTGAAGCGCTCATGTCTGCACAGTGTGTCAAAGAGTGCTCTACTCTCGTGACTTAGGCAGAGGTACATGAATGAGGTTGTTCAGAGTAACCAGTGTGTACCTTTGTCCTCTTATTGTGCGAACGAAATATTTTAACTTGGCCGTAATGTACTTTTGAAGGTTGGAGGATGTTTGGCTACTTTTGCTTTTTTATTCTACCTCCTTCCTCTGCATAATGGATGCTGGCATAGGGCTCCCTCCTCACCTAACTGGCACCAACCCCACTGTCACTGAGCCCTGGGATGTACGCAGGTACACAGGCACATTCTCCTGCAGGGCCCAGCCAGCATCCCCCTCAACCACTCTGGGAAGCGGTAACCAATTTAGACCTCAAGATTTTAGCAAACTGAAACCCTAGAGGCGGGAAGCGGGGGCCAGGCAGGGTGGAGGAGAGGAGCTCTGGATGATGTCTGGGGTGTCAGGGCCGTATGTTTTATCAGTCTACAGAGGATGCTTCAGTAATGGCAGGCAGCAGGCATCGTTTTGAGGGGTCCACAGCCACACTGTGAAGCAGGTCATTATTTTTCCAAATTGGGGTAGAATCTCTGTTGCCAGCAGCTGGAAAGCGGCAAAGCCAGGATTCAGATTCAGGCAGTGCGGCCCTAGAGTGCCTGATTTTAATCTCTACATCTGTTTCTCCACCATACTTATTCATTGGTACATGAGGTTTTTCATTTCAAAAACTACTGAATATGCTGCATGCCAAGTACCATGCTACGCACTGAGGGATAGAAAAAAAATATGACTTGGTTCCTGCCCACCCAGATACCTGTAGTCTGTTAGGGGAAGGCAATCCTGTGCCTACTAACTATGGAACACGGGTCCGTAAATACAGGCTGTGTTTTAGGAACATGCAGGGAAGAAGGGGACTGGGTCTTCCCAGGACAGGGCGGTCGGAGGTAGGTGAAGACTTCACAAAGGTTGGGATATTTGGGTTGGGCCCTTAGGGCTGATACAGCTAATTCTGACAGATGGAAGAGGCGAGGGAAGGGCGTGAGTGTGCTGGTAGAGGAAACAGAATGGGCAAAGGCAGATAGGCTTGAAAGTTGCTCCCGTGGGTGGAGGTTCAGGGTGGGGAGGAAACGGGGAAGTGCTGGATTGCGGCTGAATTGTTCAGGACTCTTAATGCCGCAGAAAGGATCTGCTAGCCTTCATTCTCTCTCTCTACTGGGGCTCCTGGCACATCAGTCTGCAAGACTAACAACTGAGAAGCGCTACAGGTTTCCAGGGATACCTCAAACAAATGTAAAATTCCTCAAAGAATATGTCATACAGCAGAGCAGAGACATCAGCCCCTGTTTTAAAACAGGAAAAACCGCTTTATTTACATGTGAGCAACAGTGGCACATCGGCAGAGACACCGAGGACACAAGTGAGGGGGTTTATATACAGGGGGGCAACAATAGGCTTACAGTTGTTCGTATGGATGGATGCACACACACAGTGATTACAGTTGTTATTGTGATGTTCAGACTGTCCCGGATTGGGACAGTGAGAGCTCCAGAGAGAGTTTCTCAGCCACATAGACACCAGACACAGTCTTTCAATAGCTAATGTGATGTGTGTGCACTGACATGTATTGATGTGTGTGTTATATGTATATGTGTACATGCAGACACACACACATAGGTTGGCAAAAGAAGGTTAAATTACCAGCCTCATCACCTTAAAGATAAATCATAACGAAATAAGAATTAGAAGTAATAGTATAATTAATAAGTAATCAAGAATGAACTCTGTTTCGTGACTCACAACTCTAAACCTGCCTTTGCCCACCCCGTGTGTATGTATGTGTGTGTGTTTGTATAAAATTGGTTTTGAAATAATTCGAAACAATCTAGAGGAAGTTTGTGAAGGAACTCTCACACTTCTTTCACTCAGATTCAGAGTCCCCAGTGGTTAACGTTTGCCACATCGGCTCTGTCGTTTCTGCGTCTGTGTGCGCATACGTGCCTGTGCGAACGTGCATGTACGGTGCATCTGTCCTGTGTCTCTAATCTCCTCCCGTGGGGAATGGTTCTCGGCCTCCGCTGTCCCGTCCTGCAGTGTCTCAGGCAGCACCCATCAGTGTGTCCAGGCTCAGGCCGTGCCTTCTGGGCAGGAACACCACAGAACTGCTGCTGGGCTCTCCTCAGAGCATGACCTCAGAGGCATGTGATGTTAGCCTTGATCACCTTGGTCCAGGTGGTTAGCTGTCAGCTCTCTGCACTGTGGAATCACCCTGTTTCCCTGTGTGATTGACAAGGGAGGTACTCGGAGGCCATACCAGTATCCTCTTCCTGGATAGGAAGTCTCTCCCCACTAGCCTCAGCGTCCACTGACGACTCCTGCATGAATCAGCCACTGTTATACTGGTCATTCAATGATGATTTTTCTCTCCACAATTCCCTTATTTATTAACTGGCAGGCACACTACTGTGTCTGTTTTCTGTAACATCATAGATTCAAGATACCTACTTTACTCACTGGATTGTAATCTGTTACTATCATTAACCATATTAGGCTGATGCTCAGATTATCCCAGATTTGAACCATGAGAGCCCCAAGGAGAGTTTCTGAGCCAACTGGACTCCTGTTTGTTTGTTTGTTTGTTTGTTTTTTAAAAGATATTTATAGAGAAAGGAGAAGGGAAGGAGAAAGAGATGAAGAGAAGCATCAATGTGTGGTTGCCTCTTGCACACCCCCAGCTGGGGAGCTGGCCCACAACCCAGGCATGTGCCCTGACTGGGAATCAAACCAGCGACCCTTTGGTTTGCAGGCCGACACTCAATCCACTGAGCCACACTAGCCAGGGCCTGACACTGTCTTAAACAGTTAATGTGATGTGCGCATGACAGTTGAGAATAACAGCTAGTAGGCAGCATGTGTTATCTGAGTTCTGGATCAGGTGTGCACCTCAGGCAATCAGGGTCACCTGCAGTGAGATCCTTGTCAGTGACTTGAAAGGCAAGCCAACCTGAAAGTCAGATTGTCAGAGACCACCTAGTGCATAGAAGTCTACTCTTCCGAATATATTGCTTACATTCCCCCGACCCTGTCCTCTGTCTTTAGCCTTCCCTGTCGGTTGACTCAGCCCCTGGCCTGGTGTGGGTGGAGAAGGGACCAGGGCCGGGAGCACTAAGGGCTGGCAGTAGCATTCTGCCCATCTTTCTCTCTTTCCCCCATGAGACACTTGCTGGCAGCCCGGAGCAGTGCTGTCTCTGCTGCACAGACGTCTTCGGCCCCTGCTATCCCCATCCTGGTTTCCAATAAGGAGCAAGTTTGCACTCTGCCTCTCCGCTAAACTAAATCAGAGCCTGCATTCCCTGAAACGACGCCTTGTCTTTCCTGCTGCCCTCACTCGCGCCACGCTTGTCCCTCCCCGGTTAGATTTATTCTACTTGAATGCCCTTCAGAAAGGAAATCTCATCATTTTTCTCTGCAGTGAGTCATCCATTGGTTTAAAGAAAAGTATTTTCTTTTTTGTTAGCAGGAAGGGGTCCTGGACAGAGCCCCAAAGGACGAATCTGAAGGCCTCCTTCTGGCCTCCAGTTCAGCCCTGAGAAGCTCAGATGGGTCAGGCCTTCTCAGTTTCCGCTTCAGTATTTTGGGAAAGGTGTAGACCACGGGGTGTCCCAGATTCAGTCAGGCTCTACCTACCTTCCGGTGGTTTTAACTCTATGGTTATCATAAATAAAACTCAACGTGGTACAGGGAAATTTGTGATACCTAGAGAAAACTCATGGGGACTTGAACTACTCATGGAAAACCAAATGGAGGACACTAAAGAGAATTTTAATACATACTCCAGCACATAGCCCGAGTAGTTTTATTAAAATGCAAATGTGATCATTTCACTGCCTTGCTAAGAGCCCTTCAATAGCTACTCAATGCACTTGAGGACCAAAAACCTGACTCGGGGGCCCTGTGTGATGGGGACTTTTGTCCCCTGTCTGCATCACCTTGAGTTTTCTTTATTATCATGAAAAGCCCCCTTTTCAGTTCTTAGAAGTGGCAGGTTTTGTTATGCTGTGTCCTCAGCCTAGAATTTCTTCTATACTCTTCTCCCTACCAAACACCCCCCAACACACTTTGGCTCCTGGACTCCTGAAATACAGCACTGGCAGGAGACTCCCTGCGCCAGCCCAGCGGGGTCCCCGCTCGTTCTAGCACACCTGCTGCCTTTTGTGTTCACAGCGCTTCATCACAGTTGTTACTTATCTCTGCAGCCGCTTGCCTTCCTCCTCCTATAGTTCGCAAGTTTGTCCAGGCGGGCTCTGTGTCCCATCCACCTACCTCCCAGCAGTGTCTGGCCCATGATGGCTACTTAATAAATATTTGCTGAATGAAAGAATAAAACCGTCTTGCACTCTGATGATTGCTTCTTCCATTCCCACAGAGGGTCAGCATTCTCTCTGTGGGGTGTGGGAATGGGTAGCCTTAGGTTGTGGAGACAGTGGAGGGGTAGGGAAAGTGTGCAGGTTCAGGTCTGTGGAGACAGGTTAAAGAAGCAGAGATGCGATCAGCTGTGAGAGGAAATCTGAAGACTTGGGGGGAGGAGCTACATGGAGTTATGAAGAGGTACAGATAGGGGAAACAATGTATAACTCAGCCATGTAAGGAAACCCTGCAGTTCTGTATCACGTGACCTATCAACTGGCCCGGCATTTCCTATGAACTTCTAGCATCCATTTTTGCTTTCCTTACTGTTGTCCTTTTTTTTTTTTTTTTTGTCATGAAGCATGTAGGTAGCTGTTTGAAACACCTGCAACCAGACAAGAGGTCCAGGTGAAATCGGGTAGGTAGTATAAACTCCATGGAACAGGGGCACAGCTTCACACAGTGGGCCCTCACACCTAGTAGGTGTTCATCGTTGGCATGAATGACCGGATGGGTCTTTTGGCTGGGTGGGGCAGAGAGCAGGTTTAAAAGTCCTCTTTGGTACTTGAAAGAGCTAGAGAAAAATTTCACCTGCCGTGTATTATTTTAAAGCACAATAAGGAGTACTTACATGGTTTTCCTTTTTATTATGTGTTCTCTAACAAATGGTGTTTCTCACGTAGATTTGGCACAAGGAAGCTCCTTGGGTCTAAAAGTCTTAATGCTAACAGTGCTGTCAGGGGAACTTTCCTGTTAAACCAGTTCACAGGGACCTGTTCGGTCTCTCTGTCTTCTCTGTCCCACTGGTCCGTGTCTACAGAAGTTGATTTGCTAACTCGGTTCCTTTCACACTGTGAGTAATTAACTCCGTGGGAACTTACCTTTCTCACCCAGTTCATCCTACGGTTTTTTTCTCCCCTGCTTCTCAGCCTTAGCTGATTTGGAATCGTTCTGTTTCAAACAGCAGGATGCTTGCAGTCTACTGATTTTAAATATGAGGACCCATGATAATTATGTGATTCCCAGGGACTTCCTCAGCTCTTTAAGCCAGGTCCTCTTGCTTTTTGTGAGAGGAGACTGCACTTACAGGGTTTAGCAAAGTTCTATTGTTTCAACAACAGTCAGGTAGAATATCTGGTGAAGAAAAACACGTAATGAGTGTGTGGAAGTTGTGGCACATGGGTGTAATGATTTTTCCTGGCGCCAGTAGTCAGTAGTAATTGGGCCTAGAGTGCGCAGCAGTGAAGCCAGTACAAAGAAGTTACTGTATCCTAATTAATAGGTCAAATAATAATAACAAAGTCTTGTCCATTTGAAAGTCCACCAGGATACATTATTCCAGAAACTTGCAGTGTTTCTGCTCATATTAAAGAATGGCTCGTTGTGGTAGAGTGTGTAGAAAGCATTTAGGGTTTTCTCACTCAGGAAGTGGCATTTTTATCACCCTGTCACTTGAGCACGGTGTTCTGGTCCCACGGAGAAGTGGAAGACCTGAAGTCCACAACTTGCGTGGTCAAATTCCCGATTGCTGTATGTGAATTTTCTTACTCTGCTCACTGTCTTTAGCGTGGGCATGCTCAGCTGAGACATTTCAGACTGGGTAATTCGTGGGCGGAGGGGCGGAGGGGCGGAGGGGCGGAGGGGCAGAGGCGAGGGGGCTTGGCATTGTGGGATGTTTGCAGCAGTATCCCTGGTCTCTGCCCACTAGATGTCAGTAGCAGCCCCCTTCTAGTGGTGACATCCAGAAATGTCTCCAAACTTCGTCCCAGGTCCCCCGGGGGCAAACAGGTGTGACTCCCACTAGCAGGTTAGTACTCTGACCAGTATCCACTGTCTGTCTAACCTTTGACCTCCCAGTGAGTGCATTAATTTTTGTATATTGCTTGGATAGTAAGCTTAGTTTTTTTGAAAAGTTAAAATCATATAATACTTTATGAACTTAAATAATAGGACTTTTGAAATATTCATATCTCCACTTCACTTTGTTAATAGTAAAAAAATTACAAGGACATTTCAAATTGTTCTTGAGTCCGTAAACTGAACCGCTCTCACAGGTACAGCAAGTTTCACCAGGTGGTAAATATATGAGTAAAGTATAGAATTGCCATCAGTTTGTTGATTTCCACTTCTTTCTGCACACATGGGAGTTTGGTCTGCACATCGAGAGTTGTCTCTAGTTGGTACTGGCTGTTTGGTTACCCCAAATTCAGACTGTAAAGACTGGGTTGGGAGAGAGAAGGGGCAAGAGGGACTCTGAGACCCTTGGTGTCTAGGAGAGGTCATTTCGATGAGGCCAATCCCAGAGGCCACGTGGCCCACCATAAGCAGCTAACCCACTTACTTGGACACACTGGTATAGATTCTGGTGAATGTACCTCTTTGCTTCACTTCTGCCTTGCATTGTATTAGAGTTTCTTTTTCCATTCACCACACCGAGCCTTGTGTGAGTGGTGACAGCCTTGTGTGAGTGGTGACATAGTCCGTTTGGTTCGTGCTGTGTCCCCACCTCCTAGAATAGTGCCTGGTGGAGAGAGAGCGAGCGAGATGGGGGAGGGGGAATGACTAAGATTGCGTCTTTATCAACAGCGATTGTAAATACAAGTTGAAAGTATAAATAAAATTATTTGGTCGTCATTTCATACTTGGAGATTATAACATTTTAACTTGCATTTAATCTCTTTGCTTACCTCAGTCCAAACAGTTATCGAGATGATCTTCACTGATGCCTTTTAGTCCCCAGCACAGGGCTGGGCGTGCACTGCTGTAACAGTGACTAAGTGGACACCATTCCCCTGGTCCAGCCCCAGATCTGGTGGCCTCTTCTCTATCAGGCACCCCCTGTCTTCTGCCTGTTTCTCAGAGCTGCACCAACAGGCTGTGCTCTGGCTGTTCTCCACCACTTACCTGTCTTTCCCTTTTTCTGTCATCACTTACCTGGTCTTCAGAACGCAAGTCCTGCTTAACTCAATTATGTTTTGATCACTCGTTCACATACTATCACATTGTTCTTGTTGATAATGTGCCTTTGTAACTGATCTCAATTAGTGTTATGTTTAAGGTGTTTGGCATTTATCTCCCAGTTAGACTGTACCTCATTTTATTTCTTATAAATCCTTCCTCCTACTCTTTCTACTGAATAGGACCATTTTCTGCACCCAATTAAGCTTTCAGTAAAGGCTATATAATGAAGGGAGAGGTGGTGCCAGGCGCAGTCTCCACCACTGGATTTCCAGACATTCAGAAAATTCTTGTAAACACCAGGGGCAGCCGTCTGATTCCAGCAGGTTTAGTGGGAAGCTGTTACTTTCAGGATTCTGGCTGCAGACAGAGCTGGTGGTTTGTGAGTGTGTACGAGCAGGCACAGCTCTGTTGGTCCAAAAAAATGGCTTTTAGTTAAGTTAAGAGCCTCCTTATAACCCACTTAACCATTTTTTATACTGTTGGGATTTTTTACACTTCTGTAATTATTATTGAATTAATCAAACTTTGTAATAAAAAAAAGCTTTATTGTAACATCACCCCAGTTTATTACTTATTATTTTTCTTTTTTTCACAATCTGGTCTTTTTTCTTCTTTTCTTTTCTTTTGTGGGGGAGTGGAGACATGGAATTCAGTTTAACTCCAAGTAACAGAGACCAAAAACATACAATGGCTACATAAAATAAAAGTTACTCTTTCACATAAAATTAAAGAGGTAAACTTTCCAGAAGTAGCATAGCAGCTTTGATTCACAAAGATCTTAGAGACCCAGGTCCATCCAGCACATTGTTCCTCTAACCCTGTGTATGAACTCATGGTCCAAGATAGCAGCTAAAGTTCCAGTCATCACATCTGCATTCCAGGTAGCAGGATGGAGGAAGGATCAAAGAAGAAAGGAGGTCATACACCTATTCCTATGTCTTTTAAGGGAGGTTTCTGGTAGTTGCTATGTGACATTTCTGTTTATGGCCACACTAACAGTGATGAAGGCTGGGTAAATATAGTCTGTATATTTGCCTAGCTAAACATAGGAGTTCTGCTAGTGTGGAAGAATGGGATAACACATACGGTGGGACATCTAGCTGTCTGCCACAGCTGCCTCATTCATCCACCTCCAAATGAACTTTCTTGAAGTTTCTTTCAGTTCATCTCTCTTGCTTTCCAAATAATGACTTCTTGTAAATATATTTTTAAAAGACAAATACCTATGTTATAGAAATTTATGAAATATAAGTATCAACACTAAAAGCACCCATGTTTGCACAGCCTAAAGATAACCACTGAAACAGCATCATGTAGGAGTTGTCCTTAACACTAATTAATATACAGCAAGCAACAACTGTTTGTAGAGCATTAAGATGGGTTTTTTTAAAGCTCATTGTGTTATACTATATATTCAGTTATTCCTTCAGGAAATATTTTTAAACATCTACTTTGTTCCCAGCATCTTGTTAATTGAATATGTATGGTTGGAAAGGGGAAACAATGAAGGATATTTTTAATATGGAATTTGTTTTTCTCAAGATAGTTCCAGTCTAGCCTAGGGAGACACGACTATGTACATGAAAAGCTGGGAAATCAGGGCCCTGTTAGTGCCATATTTGTGTTGATGTATGCAATGGTACAGTAGAAACGAGATACAAAAAGTAATGATGACACTGGATATCTTTAATCGGAGAACAGTCCCTACTGTGGAGGGCTGTTTGTAAAAATCACACCTTGAGAACACAGCTTGCGTTTTCAGTTGCTGGAGCATGAGACTTGAATTCCAAAGCCTCTCCTGTTCAAGCAGGACAAGCAAATCATCGAACGTGGTAAAATTCTGACGTCCTCCGGACTCCCAGATTTCGGAGTCCAGAGTCCATGTGAGGGGTAACTTGTCATGACCGTGCCTTTTGTAAACTGCAGAAATAATATGTGACAGTTAACGTTTACTGAAAAATGTGATGTATTTTATTGTGTTTTAAATCTTGATGTTAAAGCAGTACATTTGAAAGTTTTTTGGAGGAAAACGGTTAAAAACCTTTCCTATTGAAAATTGAAAATGCCTAAGTGGGAAAAGAAAACATGTTAAGAAACAGAAAAACTTAGGAGTCACAACGAAATATTAACAGTTGCCACTAGATGGTGAGATGAGTGACTTTTTTCTTGCTTAAATAGTCTCTGACTTTTATTTTTTAAGAAATATGTACTACTTTAGTCACTGAAAAGAGATGTTTAAAGTTTCTTTTGAAAGAAACTGTCTGTCGCCAGTAGCAAAAGCTGAGTTGAGATTCATAGGAAAGGAGAGCGGCCTGTCACTGGTGAAGAGCCAAATGCTGGGAAGGGTCCCTCGGCGCTCTGGAACCCCTGGGTGCTGCTGGGGACTTGGAGAACCTGCGGAGAACAGTGGGGCCGATTGTGCCTGCCGCGCTCAGGTGACGGAGGGCTGAGGCTGCTTAGTTTCCATACAAGAACACAAACTCTTTCATGAAGAGGTGACTGGGCCAGCAGACAGAGCCTCTCTGTGGACATGGTTAAATTGCTGGCTTGATTTTTACTTGCGGCAGCGCTGGAACGAAGCGCACACATTTTCAAAAGATCCCGGTTTCCTGTTTTCTTTAAGAAAGCAGGGAATGCCGAACAGCTGAGTGTGCTGGGGGTGGTGTCACCGAAGGCGGAGGGAGACTTCATTGGTGAGCACTCGGCCTATGGTATTTGCGCGTGGTGCGGCTCAGTTGATACGAATGTTGAACCTCCTTTCCTTACGGGGTGAGGAGCCGGGGCATCGAGCCGGCAGATTCGGGCGTGCGGTGCCGCGGGGCAGGCCTGCGGGGAGCGGCGCGGACGCCGGGTAGGTGTGCGGAGAGCGCGCGAGGGAGGGGGGTGGGGACGGGCGGAACGGCGCTCGGGGCCTCGTCCCCCGGGCCTCCTCCCCTTGGCCTGCGGGAGCCACGACCCCGTAGGGTCCGGAGCTGCCTGATTTGGAGTCCCCGCTGGTGGTGTCGGTGACACCCGAGCCTGCAGTTTCTCTTTGTGGAATTTCAAAGAGCGCTAGAAACAAGTCTGGCCGCATATTTGGAGTGACTGTGTTGTCCATGTGGTGTTAAAAAAAGGGAAAGACGGGAAGACGCGGTTTGCCAGCCTGAGCGCAGATTTCCAGGCGCAGGCGCTCTTCCTCAGCTCGCCTTTCCTTTGGCTAAAAAATGATGGGTGCTGTGTGCCCCTCTTTCAAAGAGAAGTCTTTCCCCACATGTTGTGGAACTGAAATCTAGTGCCCGAATTCCAGCAGCTGCAACAATCTAATAGCGTTTTCAAGCAGGACACGAAGAACACACACACCTTTTTACTCCTCCGCTTGACAGTCTTTTTGTGCTTTTCTTTCCCACATTTCAGAGGAATGAGGGCTAACGGAGGCAAAAGGTTTACTGGAGAGCTTCCACGTTATCAGGTACAAATGTGCAGCAGTGTTGGGGCTGGGAAGGGCCAGCTGGCAACCCACATTGCTGAAATTACTTGGACTTTGACAGCCATGAGGTGGGGTTTTATACCCAAGGCCTGTGTTTTCACTCATTACTTTTGGGTCCTTTCCATATCTCTAAAAATGCAGAGCTCTCATTGTGATTCTAGGAAAACACATTACTTTATCCTACAATTTAAACAAACAAAAATGGTCTTGCTTTTCAGTTTGAAATGCATAGCTTAGGTCAGCAGCAGGGTCTGTGCCTTGAAAGGTTCTTGTGTTTCCTTTTCTAAATGTTTGGTTTAGACAGAAGTAGCGTTTACCAAATGCCACATGATGCAGTGTTTGGATAGAGGTTCGCCCCTATTTCCATTCTCCTTTGCATCTGTCTGCATACAGCACAGCTACAAAACAAGTATTCTTGGGATAGCGAATGTTTTATCCAAAGAGGTCAAAGTGGAGAAAACCTTTCCTTTCATCGGCACAGGGTTTTTTTTTTTTTTTAACCGAAGGCACAAAGTAGAGTTGAAATTTGTCGTCTATTCTTGCACCCTTGCTGCTAGAGTTAATCACTCAACATCCTGTGTCCCGGCATTCTCAGCAAGGGAAAAGTCAAAGCTAGCTGTGATCTTGTGGAGGTGCTCAGGCACCGGGACCCCTTGGCCACCGTTTAGAAAGGCCGCGTGATCTGTAGTAGGGGCCGAACTCACGTCCCAGGCCTCTCGAGTCTGCACTGACTTGGCCAGTTATTCTAAGGTGTTTTGTTTTACTTTTTGTGCCCCAGAGTACAGTTTATAAAATAGGGGTCTTAATGACTGCTATCAAGGGACTGTACAAAACAAAAGAAATTATCTATTTGAAATGCTTTTAAGCCCTAGCTGGTATGGCTCAGCTGGTTGTTTGGAACGTCACCTGGTAACCGCAAGGTTGTGGGTTGGATTTACGCCTAGGTCGTGAACTCAGTCCCTGATCTAGGCACATAGGAATCCCTGGTCTGGGTGGGTATGGGAGGCAACCAGTTGATGCTTCTGTCTACATCAATGCTTCTCTCTCTCCCCCTTCCCCTCTCTCTAAAAAGCAATGGAAAAACAAACTTGGGCGAGGATTTGAAAAAAAGAAAGAAAGAAAATGCTTTTAAATCATTTAATGCATTCTTTAAAAAAAAAACAAAAACAAGGTATTTAGCCCTGGCCAGTTGGCTCAGTTGGTTGCAGCATTGTCCTGCACCCCAAAAGGTTGTGGTTCAATTCTGGTCGGGCACATACCTAGGTTGTGGGTTCGATCCCTGGTCGTGGCATGCACAGGAGGCAACTGATCAATGTTTTTCTCTCACCTCGATGTCTCTCCCCCTACTCCAAATCAATAAATATATCCTTTTGTGAGGGCTTTAAAATAAATAAATAAAAATAATATATTTAGTAAGGACTTGCTATGTGCTTGGCTCTTTAAAATCATTAACTCATTACATTCTTTTAACAACTTCATGAGTGAAATGCTTGTATTTTCATACTTTACTGTGGTGGAAACTTAAATTCCTCAAGGTTTATTAACTCATTCACCCAACTCTTGAGTTGTAAACCCAGGATTAGAACATAGGTCTGTCAACTCAAATCATACCAGCTGGCCACACTGCAACATACACATTTATTAGCTTTTGCCACTATGGCATGGCATTAAAGTATTATCTTCTCTCTCTCCCTCAGGAAAAGCAGATGATGTTCTAAACGGGGACCATGACAAGGAACAGAGAGATCCTTATTTTGTGGAGACTCCCTATGGTTATCAACTAGACTTAGATTTTCTCAAATATGTGGATGACATACAGAAAGGAAACACCATCAAGAAACTGAACATTCAGAAGAGGCGGAAGCCATCCGTGCCATGCCCAGAGAGCACTGCCACACCTGGCCAGCAAGGTGTGTGGACTTCCACTGAGTCTTTGTCATCCTCCAATAGCGATGACAACAAGCAGTGCCCAAGCTTTCTCCTAGCCAGAGGCCAAGTTACATCAACTCCAATCTCAAGGCTACCTGCCCCTCTGGAGCTCTCGCCCACCTTTCTTACCGTCCCAGAAAGCCGACAGCTACCACCACCCTCACCACAGCTCCCAAAGCACAACCTTCATGTCACCAAGACACTGATGGAGACCCGGAGGAGATTGGAACAGGAGAGAATCACCATGCAGGCGACACCAGGTGACCTCCGAAGGCCCAGGCTGGCCAGTTTTGGAGGCCTGGGATCCACAGGCTCTCTCTCCTCCTTTATGGGTTCTGGAAACCACAATCCTGCTATGTACCAGCTTCAGAATGGATACCAAGGCAATGGGGATTATAGTAGCTACCCCCCAGCCGCTGCCACCACTTCCTCCATGGGGAGCTCTATCCGCCACAGCCCCTTGAGCTCAGGGATCTCCACTCCGGTGACCAACGTGAGCCCCATGCACCTGCAGCACATCCGGGAGCAGATGGCCATTGCCCTGAAACGCCTGAAGGAGCTCGAGGAACAGGTACGAACCATCCCTGTGCTCCAGGTAAAGATTGCTGTCTTGCAAGAGGAGAAGAGGCAGTTGGCCTCACAGCTGAAGAACCAAAGAGCTGCGTCTCAGAACGATATCTGTGGTGTGAGGAAGCGGTCCTACAGTGCTGGGAACACGTCCCAGCTGGAAGAGCTCTCCAGGGTCCGGAGAGGGGATGGGGAATTATACATCGAGTATGAAGCAGAAGAGATAGAGAGCGTAGAGCAGAGCACACAGAGGATAAAGGAGTTCCGGCAGCTCACAGCAGACATGCAGGCCCTGGAGCAGAAGATCCAGGGCAGCAGCTCGGAGGCCTCCTTGGAGCTCAGGGAGAATGGGGATTGTCGGCCTCGAGAGTGCCGTTCTGTGGCCGTGGGTGCCAACGAGAACATGAATGACATTGTTATGTACCACAGAGGCTCCAGGTCCTTCAAGGATGCTGCTGTAGGGACAGTCATTGAGACCAGGAGTTCTGGGGTCAGTGTGACAGAGGCCATGCTCGGGGTGACTACTGAAGCTGACAAAGAAATTGAGCTGCAACAGCAGACCATAGAAGCCTTAAAGGAAAAGATCTACCGCCTGGAAGTACAGCTTAAGGAAACCACCCACGACCGAGAGATGACTAAACTCAAGCAAGAGCTGCAGGCGGCTGGATTGAGGAAAAAAGTTGACAAAGCCATGATGGCCCAGCCACTTGTTTTCAGCAAGATGGTGGAGGCAGTGGTGCAGACGAGAGACCAAATGGTTGGCAGTCATGTGGACGTAGTTGACTCGTGTGTTGGGACCTCTGTGCAAACGAGCAGCCTAGGCGTCTCCTGCCAGCCCAGTTGGGAGAATAAAGTCGTGGGGCCAGAGCTGCCCATGAATTGGTGGATTGTTAAAGAAAGGGTGGAAATGCGTGACCAATGCACTGGAAGGTCTGTGGAGACATGTGATAAGAGCGTGGGTGTGGAAATCAGCGTCTGTGAAACAGGCAGCAACACGGAAGAGTCTGTGAAAGACCTAACCCTCCTCAAGACCAACCTGAATCTCAAAGAAGTGCGATCCATCGGTTGCGGTGATTGTTCTGTGGATGTGATTGTCTGCTCTGCAAAGGAGTGCATCTCCCGGAGCGTGAGCACGGACGCTGTCGGCCAGGTGGAAGCTGCTGTCATGGCAGTGCCTCAGACCACAAGCCAGCACACCAGCACGGTTTTGGAGCAGGTGAACCAGTTCACCAACACCGAGACGGCCACCCTTATGGAATCCTGCACCAACACTTCCCTCAGCACTTTGGACAAGCAGACCGGCACCGAGACTGTGGAAATGCGGACGGTGGCTGTAGGAGAAGGCCGTGTCAGGGACATTAATTCTTCCACCAAGACACGGTCCGTCGCAGTTGGAACAGTGCTTTCTGGCACTTCTGGGTTTGACAGGCCTTCAGCTGTGAAGACCAAAGAATCAGGTGTGGGGCAGATAAATATTAATGACAACTACCTGGTGGGTCTCAAAATGAGGACCATAGCTTGTGGGCCTCCCCAGTTGGCTGTGGGGCTGACGGCCAGCAGGAGGAGCGTAGGTGTTGGAGACGAGCCCGTAGGAGAGTTCATGGAGGGCCCCCAGCCGCAGGCTCCGTCTGCAATGGTGACTGGCTTGGATCACTACATTGAGCGCGTCCAGAAGCTGCTGGCGGAACAGCAGACGCTGCTGGCCGAAAACTACAGTGAACTGGCAGAAGCTTTTGGGGAACCTCACTCACAGATTGGCTCTCTTAACTCGCAGCTCATCAGCACCCTATCTTCACTCAATTCTGTCATGAAGTCTGCAAGCACCGAAGAGCTGAGGAACCCTGACTTCCCCAAAATGAGTCTGGGTACTCTCACAGGTAGGTAGCAACCTGAGGCACCTGGAGATGGGGAAGGGTGGGGACAGTGTATTTCTAGGAGATAAGGGTTTTTTAAATGCTGGAACCATTTTTTGGAATCATGGAGAAAACTTTAGAATGGTAATTGGTAGAATGAAAGCCAAGATTGAAAATCGTGATCAGGAAAAAAAAATCATGATCTGATCTGCTGTTTCTCATTGTCTGGTAGCTTCTGTGGCCTCTGGCTGAGGACTAAGGCTAGAAGGAAAACAAACTAATGCTGGCTCACCTGGGGGCCGTGTCCTGGGACTGCTGGTTTGACACAGTGTCTTCCAGCTGTTTATTTGCTTGCTCCTTTAATTTAGGCAGGCGTGAAAAAAGTCCTTCACATTTGTAATCACAATTACCAGTACATTATCCATAAAAAATACTAGTGTAAAATGTTCCCAGTTAACACTTTTATGAGGGGAGGCAGACTCCATTAATTCATTTATGAATTCAGCAAATAACGATTGAATTCCTGCTCCGTTTCCAGCATAGGTGTAGGCTCCTGTCTATACGTTCCAGTTGGGGGCACAGGCAGTAAACAGTAGACCTAAACCATGTCGGGTGGTGACACGTGCTGTGAAGAAAGGGACTCCAGTTACGGGGATAGTGAGTGGCGGGAGTGGGGTGCTTTGAGATGCAGTGGTCCTGGGGGCCTCTCTGATACGGGGCCCCTGAGCCAGAACTCAGAGACGGTGGCCTTTCTCACTG
Organism: Carollia perspicillata; assembly: GCA_004027735.1. Classification (NCBI taxonomy): domain Eukaryota; kingdom Metazoa; phylum Chordata; class Mammalia; order Chiroptera; family Phyllostomidae; genus Carollia; species Carollia perspicillata. The sequence goes on along the minus strand of PVKM010007291.1, from coordinate 9,529 downwards.
TTTATTTTGGTAGGTGCTTACATTTTGTCTTCTTCACCCTTACCCTTATTCATTGGGATTCCAACCCCTGATTTATTTTTAAATTGAAGTTAATAATTGAGAAATTCCTGCGGGAAATTTTATGACATAGATCCTCTCCTTGCAAGTGCCACCGAAGTGACTTCCTTCGTTACCAGTTGTGTGTGTCTGTAAGAGTGCATAGCGTCGTCCTCGCAGTGGGCTCGCTCCTGGCTCCCCAGGGCTCGCGAGCCAGCGTGACCTGGGAAACAAAGTCACACTTTTCTGCATGTCGTTGTAAAATGCACACTAGAAGGGCACCTGTGCTGGAGGTTGTCAGCGTGTCAGTCACCGGCCCGTGGGGAGCACAGGTAGCAGCCTTCGCTGTCGGTGGTGATCATAGCAGTAGCGTGCTGACTGTGTTCTCCTTTGTTGCCGTGCTGGACTGTAGTGTGAGGTTTGGGAGGCTGCTGCAGACACACTGTCCACTCTGACCGAAGGCTACATGTAAAACGAATGTGAATGCTTCAGACGACCTGTGTAATGTGCATGACATTTCATTGCAATTAGAGAATGTGCAGTGTTATAAACTGAAATGGAAGTAAACCATTAACCAAAATTTAGTCTTTCTGTTTCCCTTTATAGCCTAAAGGGTAGAGGTTGAAATGGACCAAAATATATCTTTTGTATCTTCCTAGGTTGCACTTTCAATGCTGAATTAATATTAGCTTTTAGTAACTGTGCCATGGAACAGATAGTTTACTGTAGAAGAAAAAAGGGACGTGACCATGACAGCTGACACGTGGGATTTTTGCCTTTTAAAATCAAAGGAGTCTAATAAACATTCAGGGGAGTCATTTCAGAATAAAGAGGATTAAATTGATATGTGGACTGAAGCAGAGTCTTAAATAACTAATAATATGTCTGTTTCCACTTCTTTTTAAAAATCATGATGTCAGATGTCGAAGTCAAAATAAAACCCTTAAATACCTCCAGACACACAGATGGTCCAGGAGATCATCCTTTATAAAAGCATTTTCCTGCCAGCCTTCCTCCCTCCTCCCCAAACTGGGGTTTCCATTTCACATTCTTGCCAAAAATATTCAGCTGAACCATTGCAGTGATCTGCCTGACACCCTGAACAGCCAGAGCAGGGAGAAGGTTTTGTCTGGCCGTGTTGCAGTGGGTTTTGGTCTGCTTCCAGTCGCGCTGACATTCCACACGTCTCTGTTTAGGTCTGACCCTGCAAATGAACACCTAATTAATCAGCTGAAACACACAAGAGTTATAGCACTCGTGAGCGAAGGTATAAATATCTTTAACAGCATGTTCTTGGTCATGTTGGCAGCTCCCTCTCAGTGCACAAGAGCGCCCTTAAAGTATTTCTGTAATTCACCTCGCATTTGTATTTTCAACATTTTGCTTTTAAAGTTCTAATGAAGAAGGAATTCAGTTAGGGTATTAAATTTTTGTTGTCTGGTGTTTGTTATAGGAACTGAAAATGAAAGCAGCTTGATCTAGATGGTCTAGAGAGATTCTCAGTACCTGCAAGCTGTGAAGGTTAAAGGTGTGTCAGACGCTTTGTGGCTGACTGTGAACACCATATGATAGAGAATATTGCTCACGCGTAGTGTTTCATGCATTTCGGTACCAAAGGGCATCGGGAATGTAGGACGGTATTCATTTCAAACTTCCTTCTCCAAATAAAGTGATGGGGAATTTGAGTTTGACATCTACCAAGAAGATCATATAAATGATCACATATGTCAGCCTTTGGTTGAAAGAAGTTAAGTTTGGCCTCCAAAGCCAGACATTCTGGGTTCCAGTTTTTTCTCTGCCACGAGGACAGGTTGCCTTGGTTCCCCCACAGGGTCGAAATGAGATTTAGTGGCTTAATCGGAGTGAAGCCTTTGGGACAGTCTGTAGCACAGAGCAGAAATGCTCGAGAAGTTGCTGGCTGCGATTGCTGTTACTATGTTTAGTGCTTCCAGAAATGGGAATGTGGACACCGAACTAGTTGCCACACAGAAAGTGTACAGATGATCTTTTGTTTTCAATTAAAATTTTATCTTCATAATTCTGGCTGGCCATCACCTCCTTCCCCTAATTATTATGCCCCCCCAACAAATAATTTTATCAAGATGAAAAAAAATATATAGATAAAAATTGGAAAGCACAGATTGACTGAAATAAATTTTCACTTTAGGCCCATTCAGAATTTGCATGAAAGCTGAAAACAAAGCCAAAATTAAGTATATTAGTGTCCACTTGAGAAAATTCTCTTAAATTTGCCAGTGGTTTAAGATTTAAGGGTATCACTTTTAGGTATGCATTATTATGCCTAAGCTACTATTCACTTTCTTAAAATCACCATAAGTATGTGCTCATAACAAATTAGCATTCCGAACAGCAAAAAGTAGAGTGACACCCTGTTCCCCACACCCTTATGGGGTAACCTCATGTGTGCTTGGTGTGTACAAGTGTGTGTGTGAGCGGGGCTGTATTTTAAAGGCACACTTTTTAAAGCAAAAGTCAAACCGTACATGTTCTATGCATTTTTCACATAAAACATTTTTCTAGGAGTCGGAGACAATGTCATGGTTTCAATGGGCTGGACTTTGGTGGCGTCTACAGATGTGCTATAAAGTACTTTTCAAATCCCTGATAGTTGAAGTTTCATGTTACACACACATATTTGGAATTACATTAAGAGGAAATAAGTTTCTGTTCTCACAGGCAGCCTTAGGAAAAAATGTTTATACTTCCTGCAAATAATTGGATTATTTTGGTTTGAGGAGTGAGTTCTTTTTTTTTCCCTTTCCCTCTAGAAGAGGAAAGAAGAAGAGAGAAAATTCTAGACACATGACTTGCCGTTATAAATGCTCTAAATATATATAACTGTCTCTGAGGAAACACAAACCAAACTATCTATAATGGCGGAACTTAACTGCCTGACACATGATTTATAGGAAATTCATCTGTCATACTCAAAGGAAATGCATTTTGAATCAGCTTCCATGGTTGCACTGTTAGTTGTCTTAGGACTGGTAAAAAGTTTATGAGCTTGAAGTCATTCCCATAATTGTGAAAGCAACTTTGTAGATGGAGATGTGAGCCAAAGCACAAGTGGGGAAATGCATCGTTACAAAAGACCATTTCCCGTTAGTTTTCTCCTAGTTCAAGTAATCGCCATTTACTTGTCTTGGTTCATATTTTTTATTCTGACTTTCTTTCAGTAAATGCTTCCAGAGCATCAGAACAAGCCAAACAAAACACTTCTGGAGCCCCGCAGTACGCACTGCCCTGACGTAGTTAGGGCCGGGCCTGCTGCCCCGAGGGCTGACTTCGGTACCGGCTGTGCAGGAACTGGAGTATCGCTTTAGAGAGGGAGAATCTCGGCTACCGTGTTCTCCTGTGGAATGAGGAGGGCGGATTAGATTTTTCTTGGTTGGGGCTCTTTCAGAAGAATTTTTCTATAAAAGTAGCTCTTTACCATGCTGCCCATCAGATTCAGATGAGGAACTTTTTTCAAAATTCATGGGTTTCCTGCTGCCATCGGCCACCACCAACCACCCAGTAGGTACATCCCAGGTCTTATTTCAGGGAAATATTGTTGGAATAGATGGCCTTAGAGTGAGTCTTCTTAACCCAGGGTCCGTAGCTTTATGAACACTTTTTGGAATTTCTGGGAAGAAAGTGCGTAATTTTCACCAGCGTCTCAAAGGGGATACCTCAGAAGGATTGAAATTTCAGATCTGTTTCGGCCCTTGGGAAACAGCACTTCGGCCCTGAGGCAAATCTTTTACCAAGTTTAAAATCTGTTCACTACCTTTGTGAGCCCTGTAGTTGACACTCACTTGAAAATCGTCTTCTTTTTAAACCGAGACTTTATCATTTCAGTGGGTGTTAGTGAAATGCACGTGCAGCCGGGGAAAAGATGCAGGTTTACTTTGACGCTTAGGCTCTGAATGGATCCTGAATGTGCAGTTTATTTCTGGCTGGAGTGTAGAGACTGGTAGTTTTTGAGAACTGAAGTGGCTTTGAGTTCCTGGATGTCCATTCATAAATGGCAAAGGGAATTGTCGAGTGTGGATAATGGCTATGGCTCTTTATTCTCCTTCCAAACATAAGCCGTGCGTGTCTCAGTAAAGCTGTTTCAAGTCAGCTCTGTGTACCCTTCTCCATTCAAGTGCATTGACAGTCATGCAAAGTGCGGTACTACAGCAAAGATAGGAAATTGTACCTTGAACTTGGGAAGCCAAGACATAGAGCAGAAATATGAATGATAACCTATTGTGGTATACGTTAGCCACCAAATAATGTGCAAATAGGAAGTGCTCCAGGGAGTTCAGCTGGGATCCATCCCTCTGAGGTCAAGGGAAAAGATGAGCTTAGGGAGCAGAGGAGGACTTGAGCCGCGTCTAAAGAACACGGCACATCTGCTCAACCCAGCTTCGGTTCATGCAGCATGTCAGTGGGGGGCTTTGGGTTGTCTTGGGATGGCGTGTAATTAAATGTGGGCGGGGTTACGGTGAGGAAGAATTTGATTCTTAATCTAACTACCCACTTTTAATTTCTTACTACCCACTTTAATTTCTAACTACCCACTTTCAGATACATTCATAGCAGCTGTTTGGCATTTTCCCAGGAAAATATTAAAATGGTCCCAGGAAATTATTAAATTGCAGCTCTGACCATTTCACTGTTTACATGTTGGTGACCACACGTACTGGCACCCCAGCAGTGCTGGAGAAGTGGTCCTCCCTGGAAACAGAGAGGCTTGTCCTTTCTCCATCCAAGTCATGAACAATGCCCAAAAAAGGCGATCCTTCATAAATAATTCTCTGTCCACTCCCCAGACCAACACGTGGGCCAAAAAAGGTGAATCCGTGCTCCAAGTCTTCATAGAAAAACTAGTAGTATTATTTCAGATCCCTAAAAAGTGAATTCTTTTACTTTGGGAACATACCTGAATCATTGAATGGCCTCCATAATGATTCAGAAATTCCAGTCCTATCTCTTCTTGACAAGTAAGCTAGGTGTTCTTTAAACATCATATCATACCGTCTAGCTCAAAATTAGCTCAATAACATGGTTAACTTGTTGACCACACTGCTTCTAATTGGGTTTTCAGTCAGCATTCAACACTATAAATAAAAATATGAGTTAGTGTGCTGGAAGAGTTGGAATGTGTGAACATAGCAACTTTTAAAATCTATTTTAATACCTTTTTAAAAATCAACTTTTTAACAAATGTAGAAACACATCACTGTATACCAACAACTAATATCCATTCTAGCTCAGTAAATGTCCCAGGAAACTGGAGTAGGTGATCTCTTTAAAACTCCTCTAGTTCTAGTTCTGTTTGTAATTGAATTACATTCTTATCAAATCATTTGCTTTTAATATTTTTAAAGGTATTAAAAATGTTCTCAAGTACTTATTTTTCAGTAGGTTTGCCTTCGCTATTACAATTATCCAAACGTTAATTACTAAGTATAGTTGAGAATTAGAATGAAGGCTTCGAAGTTGTTTGTGTTTTCCAGACCACTGAGCTCTCTGTTGCTGTCTTTCAGTCATCGCCAATCTGGTCAAGTCGCAAAATGAGGCCCCTGTGTTACTGGCATTTACGGCAAGTTCCTGACCAGACTGCACTGTTGCCCGCTCCCCGTTCACTTAACTCCTCCAGTGGCGTCTGTGAAAACCAGTGCCACCTGGTGGGAGTTTTGAGCACTAGGCCAGAGTGCCAGAATTCTGAAGGTGGTTTATGTTACTCCTGTTGTTTTTCCTGTTTTTGAGTAGTATTCACTGTTTGTCATGGGCCTGGTAACTAAATCATCAATAATTTCTAAAAATTTACATGATCCAAGTTGATGGATTGAAACCAGCAATCACAATTTATTTTTATACAGGTTAATTTAACTTAGTAGTTCTCAGTCCTGGGAGCTCATTAGAATCGTTTGGGGAGTTGTTTAAAAAAAAATAACAACTAATACTTGGTCCCACTTGCATATAGGTCGTCACATCTGTATTTTTAAAAGCTCCGCCTCCAACTTAGGTGATTTTGAAGGACGGCCGAGGTTGAGACCATTGAATTTTCTTGACTGCTAATATGTCTGGCGTTGTTGGCTGTGCTTTCCCTGTGTTTTACAAAAACACCAAGGCAGTTTGTCCGTCTGTGCTAGTGCACGTGGCGTCTTCTGTGTGCCCCACAACTACAGTGGCTCTTACAGGGTTCAGACCATTGTTTTTGGGCCGTTTAAGATCAGTCAGCGTTTCGGTGCCATCTGAAAAGCATTTTCTGGCAATAAAAGTGAAAATGCCCTCTGGTTTCAGTGAATGAGAATTGTTTAACATTCGGTGTTGTTCTTTGCCGTGCTGGTTGGCCTAAACAGGATTCCCCAACTTTCGGTGGAATTACATAGGCACTTCTTAAAGGCTTCCTGTTGCCTGCCGCTGTTCTGAGCACTGAAGGGGACCCTAGATAAGAGCCTGGCGTGATGGGACTCAAGGAGCTTATGTTCTGGAGGAGACTCATGTGAAAGAGAAAACAGGGCAGGATGTACTATTTTGACCAGGACAATGAGGGGAAAAAGAGATCTCAGTGGCATCATGTCAGAGGAAAAACTATAGAGGAATGAGAACTGGTACCAAGGCTTGATTAGGGTGTGGGTAGACTTTAACCGGCAAAGGTAGCTGAAATTCTAGGCCTGCAGAACAGTCTATAAAGAAGGCTGCCACAGGTCGAGTAATTATATTACTAGACCACTCTTAATGACTGGACGGTAGTAGTTGAGCCAAAAAAAATCCCACAAGCAAGAAGAATCTGTCCACATTCGTGAAGAAGGACCCTGAAATGCCTGCTCGAGGGGCCGGGCCTTCATTGGAGGAGCTTCGCGAAGCCCTGGTTTACAGAAGCGAGCCTTGGTGAAGAGACGTGGCTGCTTCCGGGTGGGGAGGTGAGCCGGAAAGGCTGCGGGGGAACGTGGATTTATAGGGTCGTTAGAAATGTTCGGCACCTTAGCTAGGGAGGCGTTTACACAAGTATTTACCCAAACTCAGCAGCTGTACACTTAGAATCTTTTCATTTTATTGTATATAAAGTCTGCCTGGAGGCCAGATGCTGTTTGTTGGGCATTTGGGAGCCTTCGAGAGATTTTAGGAACGTCTGCGCCATATGAGCCAGGACAGGCCATTTGCATGGAAAAGCCACTACCTAGAATCCACTCGTAGCCACGTGTGGGCTTGGGTGGGCCTACAAGTTGGGTGGGACAGGGTCTCAGGGATCACCAGGAGGAGGTTAACAGTGTGAGCCAGGTTGATAGAGACTCAGTACCATGCCTCCTGCCGGCTTGGTAGTGGGAGGGCTCAGCAAAGGAGCAATGGCCCCTGCCAGCACTTCTGTCTGGGAGAAAGCTGTCCTTCTGACCCTCCCCGCCCCCAAGTCAGACAGTGCAGTTTCTCCCTGGATGTCCCTGGTGCCTTTCCAGCTGCTGCTCCGGCACTGAATGAACACAGGGATTTCTTATACTGTTGCCTGCTTTTGTGTATGTTTAATGTTTCAGTAATAATAAACTACTAATGTGTTTTTAAAATCATTGTTTCTGAATGTGAAAATGCTTAGCGAAGGGTTTCTCTAAAGTGTTCTGGCACTGAGGATTAACTACTGAGACGTTTCAGAGGCTGCTGTGGTACTTTCAGAGTAACGATGAACGTGCTCTGAGGAGGAATGAAGATAAATGCTGTTTTGTTTAGTTGGCTCAACATAAGTCAGAGGTATTTTAGACATCTTATATTTGCCATGGAGGGGCAGACACATCAGGTCCTGGGGCATTAAAGGCTATTGGGAGAGCTGCAGTCAGTATTGTGTGTGTGTGTGTGTGTTGTGGAGGGAGGTGATGTGTGGAGGAGTCACCCGGGGAGCCCCTGTGTCCTCGGAGACAGAGGAGCCAGGGTGGTGCTACTGATGAGTGGACAAAGTGTTGTTCACAGAGCCGCAGAGCGTGACTCTGCTGGCTCCCTGGCCTCTGGCAAGTCCCTGAACCTCCCTGGCCTTCAGAATTCTTAGCTTGGAAAACCAGAATTAAAATTTAGATGATTCCTAACCCCTCACATGAACCCTTTTCTTCCCTGCACCCCCTTTATTAATTATAGTGCCATTGTTTTAAACTAGTAGTTTCCAAAGTGGAGCAACTGCATCAGAGTCTCTTGTGAACGGGTCAGCGGGAGAGGTCAGAAATGCCAAGATCTGCGGAATGATTTTCTGGCAGCAAGAGCCTGGGAATCTGCATTTCAACGAACATCCCAGATGGGTCTGTGAGCAGTGTAGTTTGAACAGATTTCTAGGCTATCACAGTTCTTTGTCTTCTGATTGCCTTGGTATGCAATCAGTACTTAAATTTCTTCAAAGGATTTAAGGGGTTTCCAAGCTTTTCTTTAAAGAATGTTGTGATTTAATTCTCATCATATGACATTGTGGGTAGATCTCAGTTGTGTATTTGTATTAGTAACTTATGTTTATAATGTGTAACTTAGAAAATAATAGAGACACAAGTCAGAAAAAATCACAAAACCTAGAATTCTTTAGCCTTACGAAAGCAGTGTTAAACAGGTTTGTTTTGCACATCCTTCCAGACTTTTTCTAATATGTGTACATATAAACATAATTATTTGCCAAAATAGGTTTGCTTTCTTTATATTTTTTTATAACCTACTTAAAAACTCGCCAACACACTGTGCCCGTCCTTCTGTGTTGGTCAGTGTGTCCACCCACATCACACTGGGAGCAGCTGCATGCAGTCCTGTGTGTATGTGGACCAGAGACGTGTCACCAGTGTCTCCCCGGCACTCCGTGTACCCGCCTCTTTTTATTGCTTCCCCCACGGAAATAATGGACATTTCTTCTACATGTTTCATACATCCTCAGCATAAAGTTTCTAGAAATCAAATGGCTAAGTCAAAGAATTTTTCATTCATTTTACGAAAGTGATTTTGAACTCAGTGAATCAATATTCACTATAAGAAAAAATGGCAAATACAGGGAAAAAGTTAAAATCCCCATAGCTTTCAGGTAGCTTTCCATTTCTGTGTGTAAACATGTTAGTGTGTTTTAACAGGGTTGTACCATGCAGAGAATTTTAGTACCTGCTTTTGTCATCGGACCATGTATTCTAAACAACTTTCCATGTCAGCCATATTGAAAATTCTGTGACATGCCTACATGCATTAATTGTATAATGTTTCATCCAGTTTTTCTGCTTCAAATATTAAGTACCTAACGTATGCAAAAGCAATCCAGTAGACGTGGCAAGAGAAGCAAAGTTGATCAGAACTGTTTGGTGCCCTTAAAATATTTACAGACTAGATGGGGGCTCTAACGCAGCCAAACAAATCATCGGTGCCTCGTTTTATAAGTCCTGCCAGTGGGTAGGAAAGATGGGCTGGGGGATTTCAGAGAAAGGCAAGTTATTTTTGGTTAGGGAGGTGAGGAGGCGAGGGAAGGCCCAGAAGAGGAAGTGACAGGAGGGTTTGA